>BMAU01017163.1:745000-918613 GCA_019973935.1 Trichonephila clavipes | reverse complement strand
CATTTTGGAATCGTTGCCAAAGCCTGGAGTTGACACTCTGGGCGATTCTAAGTTCCTCGGATACTTCCAGCTGGGTGCGTCCACATTCCAGTCTTTCAATAATTCTACCACGTAAAAAATCATCCAAATGCCTCCTTTGTGCCATAACTATGCGGTTATTGCACTGAAAGGCTTTTAAAACACTTGTGAACATTTTTACTTCTTTGCCACCATTCCTTATATACCCCTCTCTTACACTCTCGTCATTGTAACGTACTATCCGCACCATCTGGTGGTATCCTGTAATTTGCATATTCTTCTTCAAGATGTGTGTGATAACTCTACAGGTGAAATTTTTATTTAGAGTTCAATTTCTGTGTGACTCTGAATTATTCTTAATTTATGGACATGAGTCTAAATGAAATATCAATCCATCACTGAGAACTCAATTTCTAATTAAATTTCATTCCCCCCACTTTTATTAGGAAAGAAAATAGTTTAAGAGGAAATATATATTATAGCATTAAATCCAGAATAATGTAATATACCGAGTGTGTCCGAAAAGTATGACTACACATTCAAATATTAATTACAAAAATAAATAATTAAAGATATTCACCCTTACGGGGTTTTTTTTGTTCTATATTTTTGTTCCGTAAAGAAATATCAGTTTTTCTTACAAAGTTTTATTGCAAGATTTTAATGTACACTCACCATTATTTCCGCACAAAACGTCGAGTCGATGCGATATTTTTAATCACAATCTATGAAGAATTGCAGGATCAACAATTTGAATTACCACTGTAATTCGACATTTCATTTCATCATTGTCAGTAATTGAAGATTGGTAAACAATGTTTTTCATGTGTCCCTATAAGAAACAGTTTATAGGTGTTATGTCTGGAAATCTGGGTAGCCACGATATTGGACCTCTTCTTTCAATCCCTCGCCCGGAGAACTTCTTTTCCCTTTCAAACTAAAGTGAGGTGTCACATATGCACTGTACATATGTTGCAGAATTAGATTCGACAAAATATGCTACAACTTGAGGTGATTTTGAAATGAGCATGGTGAAAAAACGAGGATGTTGCGCCGTCCAGTTTGCATTTCATTAAACAGAAACTAAACTCTTCTTTTTGGTATATAAAAAACCGTAAGTTAAAAACCCCTTGTTTGTTTGGACATAATTAATTTTTGAAAGTGTAGTCACATTTTGAACACTCTTTTTTTTTGTCTCAATAAAATAGGGGAAAAGGGGGAGGGGAAGAATATTCCTCGAAGAGAACTGGAGATTTCTCTCCGAGATCTATATTCAAATAATAACAATGGGCAAGCGTTAATATCATCAAAGTTGCTAAAAATTACAAGGAATAGAGATTAAAGCTCGAAAGAGCTAGGTACTAAGCAACTTTCCAACGAGGATTCAACTTCATATTTATTATTGTGGTATAGATACTGCTTAAGATATGTCCTCTTTTTCAAATCTCCTTTTTCTTAGAAATTAATAGTTTTACTTATCGTCGAAGTGTATTTAAATGCGGGAGACTTTTTTATATAGATAGATAAGAGGCTTTTTAGTGCTTGTCTTTACGAGTAAAAAAAAAAGTGTTTGTAACAGATTGTGGAGGGTGATGGGAACAGGGCCAGCTCTAACAATTTTGGGACAAAAATGGAAAATGTCGCCCCTCTCTCCAAAGCAAAAAAATTACAATTAAAAAAGATAAATTGTTCACATAGATACACGCCTAAAAAACTTTAATAATTCTTGCGAACAAAAACGCAACGTAATAACACATAAATAATACTATTTTAAGTCAAATACAAAATAATTTGAAATTGAGAACATAATTGTTGTTGTTACTTATGTGATCTGATCGACAGTAACATCAGAGCAAAGTCCACGAAATTCATCGCGGCTAAGGGCTAGATTTTTATGCCTGTCGTTAGCCTTAGCTTTGAGCACCATGCAGGTGACAGTACGATTTTGCTCGGTTCCACACCAATTTTTAGAGAGCACATCCTGGGGACCTTCCACCTCTCTTTCCTTTCCACCAAACTCACGAGAGGATTTGCGGCTTGACGGCTATTTAAGGTTTTACTTTATATTTTCAATTTCTACTATAAGTTCACACTCTGCATATCTTTATATATAAAAATCTTCTGTGCGTGTGTTTGTCACTAAACTCTTTCTAAACGGCTGGACCGATTTCGATGAAATTTTTTGTGTGGGTTCAAGTAAATTCGAAAATGGTTTAGATTCACAATTCGGTTCGATATCGCAATTAGTCGAAAAGATATTAATTAAAAACATTCAAAAAATACAACTCAACATTCACCTGCATTGTTATAACAACGCTATTGTTATAAACAAGTATAATATATATAAAAAAAATTTAAAATCAATTCCTACTTAGATCAACCGAGAAAAAAATTTATTTTAGCTACTTTTTATTAAATAGTTGCAATTAATATAAATATGTATATACATCTGACAGAATAACAACATTAAGTGGTAATTAATTTTTATTAATTATCATTAAAGTATCGTATTGACATCCAAAACAATCGTGCATATAAAATTTCCTTTCAACTGAATGCTTTAACACGTGAGAAAAAAACCTTTTCAAATTTTGACATAAGTAGCCAAAAGTGTCGCTAAGTTGCCAATGTGCCTGTATTTGTAATTTTTTAAATAATTAGTTTTAATCAATTAATTTTTAATAATTATAATTAAAAAAATTATTGTATTGTCTTCCAAAATAATCATGTACATTACATTTCAGCTCAATTGAGCGCTTTAAAATTTATTTTATTAACGATTGAAAATTCCACCAAGATAAATAAATAAACAAACAAACAAACAAATAAAATATGTATAGAGATCGTGAGCTAATAGTAGGAATTGAAAAAGACGTAAGTTGGCGTCGAAAATTGATTTTCAGCCAAACTGGCCAAACCCGGTCTTTATTGTTACGAAAATGCAAACGATTCACGCTTTTTAGCGTTTTTAATTAATATCTTTTCAAATAATCTTTATATATGTAATTCTTCTGTGCGTGTGTATGTAACTGAACTCCTCCTAAACGGTTGGACCGATTTTGATGAAAGTTTTTGTCTGTTCCAGTGGACTCGAGAATGGTTTAGATTTATAATTCAGTTTTGAAATGTTTAATTAATTTTTTATTTATAAATTGTTGATCTTGGAATGTTTTACATTGGATCTGGCAGACTGCGCTACGATCGCAGTATCGAATATTCAAAAATCTTTTATAATAATTCAAGTTGGTCCCGACAGTTGGTGCTGTGATCATTTCAGGAAAATATTTTGTCACTTCGTGTTATTATTTTGTTGAAATAAATCGTGTGTTAATTAAATTATTACATTCTGATGTAATTAGTGTTTGAAGAGTTTTGAAGTGTGCAGAAAAAACTATACATTCTCCAAATTTAGTATGCAGAAATTTAGAAGTGAGTATTTTTCATGATTTTCTATTAAATTTACACGTGAGTTGACAACAATCATCCTAACCTACAAATCTATTTATGTAGCTAATTGATTACACACATTATTAAACTTTTTTTTATTTAAAATTATTTCTTAGCGGAAATAGTTTGTATGTGTGTTTCACTTCTAATCAACCCAGAAGTATAAAACTTAGGTCCTAATGATTAATTAATATAGTAATTAGGTCCTAATGGATGTGCACTACGAAGAGTTTTTTTCGAAATTCGCCTTATATTTTTTTAAAATTAAATTTTTAAGTGATTTTCCCATTTTTTTTCAACAACTGAATTTTAATTTGTTAATTTGGCAACAGTCATTTTTGCTTTGCTTATATTCTATTTGATTATTTCAAACCATTTCTGGAAATGGAATTTTTGAATTTAAGATGTGTGTACAGGACAACGTCGGTCGGGTTCTGTGCGCGTGTATGTTATTAAACTCCTCCTAAACGGCTGGACCGATTTCGATGAAATTTTTTGTGTGAGTTCAAGTGGATTCGAGAATGGTTTAGAATAGCAATTCGGTCCGATATAGCAATTAGTTAAAAAGATATTAATTAAAATCAGTTTTAATTAGCAGTTTTTGGCGCCAACTTTGATTTGTCTGCATTGTTGTAACACTGTTATATTGTTACAACAATGACAAAATCAGTGTTTCAAAAATGGAATTTCATGACGTTTCTCTATTGACTCTATTAGTTAACTTTTTTTTGAAAAATAAGTGCTTTTAACATGGGATTAATTTGAAACATATTACTAAAATCTCAATTTCTACAATGTTTTAAATTCTTCTAATTTAAATTCCTAAAAAAAGATAAAACTATTTTTCAAGCAGATTGGTACATTTTTTTAACCATTTCCAACGCTGCCAAGTTAATTTGAAACAAAGTGTTGTAAAAGTTAAAAAAAATTTTGGAATTGTGTAGTAAAAAAAATTTTTTTTTTACTTTCTATATACATAAAATATTTTTAAAGATGCATTTTTTTCCGTCTAGGGGACTTTCTGTCCACTAGACCCCTGCTTTTTCCTGTCAGATAAAAAGACGTTTTCTTTTTTAATGTTTTTTCTTTTATAATCATTGTAAATAATGAATTTTCCAGTAATTTTCCAAATCCAATTTATTAGTTTGAATTTTAAGAAAGTATTCATTGTTTCATGTATAAAATAATTAATACAATCTTAGTTTTCAATAATACATCTCAACAGATAGTATTCTTATAGAGAAATAATTTACTGAAAAACTTTTAAATATATAGGAAAATGCTGCCCTGTTTTAATTAAATAGTACTATATCCTTTTAAATCTTTTTTAAACAAGGAATGTAAACAAATTTTTAGGCTCCCCCATAGTTCTTTTTTCCCAGTTACATATATTTAATCGAACAATCAAACATCCAGATAAAAACAGTCGTTTCATAGCTAACGGTACACGTTTTTTTAAAAATGATATAAATTAATAATTATTTTTAAGAATTAAAATTATATTGCGTTTTATTATTTATTACAAATTTTTTTTAATAATAAATTCGTACATCGTCTGTTTTCTTGAGAACAAAACTGGATTAGCTTTGTAAATTTTTAATCGAAAATAGAAATTTGAAAAAAAAAGATGTTATCCCTCGGTGAAAAAAGGAAGTTTTATACTTGAAAAAACCCATACAATGCTGAGCTGAACGAAGGGAAAAGAAACCTGTCTAGAGAAGAAATGAAAGAAATTTTTGAAAAGGGGACTTATAAATGACATAAATATAGAAATCACTCACATAGCTAGGTAACACACACACAGAAGTACAGGTGTCCAGAGAGAAAGGGAAAATTTCCATGGGGAAAAAATTGTACCCACGGAAAGAGCCATTGCAACGCCGAACTTATTGGCGAAGAAACAGACCCACCCGACAGGACAAAGATGTGAAAGAAACTTCGAAAAAAGAGTATTTCAATGACATTAATATAGAAATCACACACACACACTAGGAAGTGCTGACACTGAAAGGGAAGGGGAATCTTCCAGGGCATAAAGCTGTACACTTGATGAAGCCCGTGCAACGCTGGGCCATCCAGCTAGTATATATATGTGAGGTCCATTTTTTTAAAACTTCTAGTGAATGACGATGTTAATACATTTTTTCAAATTTTAATTCATTAATTAAATTAAAAAATGAATAAATTGTAAAAAGCAAAAATAATAGTTCAACACCATACATAAAAAGGAAAATCGCTTCTTGTGTCTGTAGCGCAATGGATAGCGCTGCGAACTTCTAATCCAAAGGTCATCGGTTCGAATCTCATTTGGGATGGTCTAATTTCTGAGAATGTGATTTCCTTTTACTATACTATTTTACTGGAATAATCAAATTTAATTAAACCGGCATTCCTCGCGCGAGAAAAACGAATGGAATTTCTCGCGCAGGGTATTTCATAACTAAGGGTGTTTACAATCTCTTTTTACCGTAAAAGTTTTATACAAAGGGGAAAAAGAAAGATAAGTAGGAAATATATATAATATCTTTATTACGCTTTTCACACGTAAATTTAGTTTTTCTGTTCTTTTTATTAGGGCATTGAATAAAATTTTTATACACTACTGTAGTCTTTGCCTCGAGTGAGTGCGATGTTTTCACCGGATTTTAATATTTTTCTTTTAATTTTGTAGACACGTTGCTTACTAGTTTCTACATTCTTAAATTTTTCTGTAAATTGAAATCTTCGATAATTTCGGTAAGTGACGAGATTTGCGGTTCAGCAGGCACATTAGTCTCTAAATCTACGCATCATACCGACGTGAGGACTTAGAACTTCAACAGTTTTAAATTACAACAATACCTCTACAGGTGTGTCTTCAGTGGCATTAGGACTCAAACCCGTAACTCGACTGCAGTGGTTCCTTGTTCCTGACTATGACCACTCGCCTAGCGCGGCTTTTTTATATGCACTATATTTTTCCAATCAATCAATCACTAAATCCATTTGTAATTGTAAACAAGTTATGTAATATTTAATTCACGTATATAGTGTTGTCAATATTGTGAATTCAGTCAATTTGAGCAATATGTCTTTGAATCCACTGTCTTATTTTAGGCACTCTTGTACTTTTTTAAAGTTAAGTTCGAGTGCATTAAATAATAATTACAGATCTTTGTCGTCTGGGACGAAAGGTAGGTGGGAAACTAAATATGCAGATAAATTATTGTTGACAATGTATATTGAGAAATTTCTGAAAATCAGCTGTATAAATATCGTTTAAGTATTATTGTTTGGCTGATGAACCTTTTTGATACTTAAAAAGTTATGCCAAAATTTTTTAAAAAAATTATAAGTACTTAAAGTAATTGTCTTGAAACAAATATATTCCTTGCACTATTAATGTAATACAAATATGTTACGCTGTAATGATTTGTCAGCATTTTATTAGTTAATCGTTCTTATATTCTTTATATTTATTTTCAAGATATGTAGAGTTTTCAGTTCTTTTGATGCATGTAAGTATATTTACAAGTTAAGGGACTTTTAATCAGAGTGTAATAGTATTTATTATATTTAAATATTTTGCTTCTTTTAAAAATAATAATATATATATTATTGGTTTTTTATAAATATTTTAAAAAACCAGTTAAAACATTAAAAATATTTAACTTTTCTAATGCTTCATAATTCATAACGTTCTTATAATAATCCTTCATAAAAGATCGAATTACATATTGAAAATCTTCTCGCATATGTATCGTATTTTTAATTTAAGAAAATAAGAAGACGTTTAAATATTTCTGCATTGTGAAAAGAATTGAATATGTTTTTTAAATTTATATTTCGGGAGATGAAATCTCTTATCAGATTACAATTTTTCATATCTGCAGGATTTTTAGTGAAATATAATGCAATATCTTTAATATTATGATCTGCTTAATTTTTTTTTGTAAACTTTCTTTTAAAATACTATAAAAAAAGAATTTTATAGTATAAGTTGTTAGTTTTTTTTTCATTTTTTGGTTACATCCATGAATAAATTACTATTTAAGTCTGTATTAAATTGTGAATTAGTACATATTCTTTAGAAATATGTTCTTAAGTTTATTTGAATCTATAACAATTTTAAAACTAATTACACTTGAAAATTAGTTGCTGTGTAAATTAGTTAGTAGAATGCCGTAGTGTGTATGCTTGCATTCCCTATTTAAGAAGGGTACATTTTCATTTTACTGGAACGATCTCGCAAGCAGACTTTATTGTTGAAAACACACAGTATGCACACACACACACAAAAAAAATGATATTGTTGGTTATGAGAATTTTTTACTTTTAAGGCCTAAACTTTTTAACATCATTTAAAATTTTTCCATATAGGTCTTTCATTTCCCTTCTCCACATAAGTTTTGCAAGATAAGTTTCCAGATGGTGCCATACCATCTTTTTCTTCTTTTTTTCCATTTAGTGCCACCCCACATTCTTTCTATTTTTTGCATGTATGTTCCAGTTTCCGGATAGACAAAATTGTATTTATGATTCACTTTGAAATGTTCAAAACTTTCCTCTTCTAGTTTTTCAGTGCAGTATAGTTTTTATTATTTGGAATTTATGATACTTCTTTTTTAATATTTTCCTTAATTTCTTCTAATATAAGGCTTATGGATCAGTTTGGCATGCTCCTTCACAAGGAAACATTTATTTTTTTCTTGGCGAACTCCACCAAAGATCCTCTTTTGTGGTAGAATCTGTCCCACATTGTTTTTGCACTTTAAGCATGCTTTCATCCATTTCAATGATCATACCAGGTTCTCCTATTTGCCATTAATGTTCAAACAAATAATCGATACAAACCTCCAACATGTAGTTATTCCAGTCTACAACTGTTCCATGACTGTGCTTTCTAACTACTTTTCACGCCAATGAGATGAAGTTAATTCTTTTTTTAAACCATGAAAAACCTCACACACTTTAAGAAACTCAAATTTGATAATTTAAACCATCTGCCTTTTTTTAGATACTTCTTTTACGGCAATGTCGAAAGTTTGCCGTTGAATTTCGTTTCTGAAAAGTAACTTTATTTCATGATTATCATCACAAGTAGCAATTTTAGGCAAAACACTTTTTCCTTGAAAGAATCTGACAGATTGTTCTTTGTTCTGGGCAAATCTCAAATTTTCATGCATTTTTGGCTTATTAGGAAAAAGATGTTAATGATCAGAAAAGGCCACTACTTGTTTTGACATTGTGGTGGTGAAAGATTACCAGGATGAATATTCTGTTTGGTATTAGTTGTATAATTTTTTATGAATTTATTGTCTGTGGGGGCAAAATGGAAAAGTAACCTTATAAAGACTTTAAAAATAATTTTACCTTCTTGGCCATTTTAAAATTTCTATGTTAGATGCATCATTTTTCTTAAGAAGAATTTATATATTTATAAATTATTTTATATCATGGATTTTTTAAGAAAATCATTTCTTATTTTTCTGAATGCAAATTATTTTTACAGGTGTAACTTCCGTTGCTTGCACTTTTTCCTGTTTTGTTATTTTAATAATTTTAATGTTTTTCTTCCAATATTTAGTAACTTTTGATTGGAAAGATGCTTTATCTCTGAATAGTAAATTAACTGAAGATGAAATTATGATATCTGAGCAATTCAGATCATATTGCCAAGAAAAATTGATGCCTAGAATTCTAATGGCTAATAGAAATGAAGGTAAGATGAAGGATTCCTGTATGAGATTAACTTTTGAAATATTATATAGTACTTCCTTATAATTGTATATGTGTAAGTAACAAATTTTCTGTTAAGTAATCAGAGTATTCATTTTCAAACTTAGATACTTTAAAACATTATTTGCAACACATTTTTAAGTGCTTTTAGCATCGTTAAGATTTTAAATTGCCTCTTTCATGTACTTTGAAAAGTAAAATTTTCTAGTATATATTTTTTATTGCAACCTTGATAAGAAATACAAAGAGATGTTTTATTTTGCTACTAAGTCATTAATTAAATGTAACTGAATTATGTAAATTACATTCCAATAAAATTTTGACATAAGTAGCATAATGCTCTGAAATGGAAAATATTACCATCCATTACTTTTTCTTTAAATACTAAATACAATAAGGGAATCCATTAAAAAATAATACAAATATGGGATTGAAATAACATAAATAAAATAAAGAATAAAAATTTGATTAATTTGAATAACAGTAAAAATGTCTTAATTTATTTTAAAAATATAAAAGATTCAGAAAAGAAAAATTAGCAATCTACAAAAACAAAAAATGGAATGTTACAAAATAACTTGAAGCTTGATTAATTTACTGATAAATTAAAAATATGAATATATTAATAAAGGACTCCAATTATATATATGGTAACTTATGAACTAAGAAATGAATGAATAATATGAACTATATGAACTAAGAAAGATTATCTAGATTGATTTATTTAGTTTGCAACTCTCACTGTTGCTGCTTTACAAGTAAAAACTCCTTTATTATTGCTATCAGAATGACGCAAGCATCATGGGGATGTATTGAGGTGTGTAAGCATTAATTTGGATTGTCAGCATATGACAATGCTTATTGTTGGGTGAAAATTTAGTAAATTATTCAGGTTTCAGAGAGATACTGCTTGCAGTAGTACATAAATATATATCATTCATTCAAAATTAAAAATAACATAGCCTTTTCCTCATTTATTTACAATCTAAATATTGTTACCATGTTACAATATTGCAAAATTTCTGAAAATTCTTTATTTATAAGTAGTAGACAGAGCAATGTTCTGCTAATACTAGGTTGGAATACATCTATATATAAATTAACCCTCTGACTGGATGACCCGCTAATTGAATTTCACTTCGAAAGCGATCTACTTTTTTAAAGCTAGCTACTCCGAAAATGCTCCGATAAATTTCGCGAACTGCTTCAAAAACGAATGGCAGTTTAGTGCTTTCCCCTATTAACGCCGCAGGAGGTCCCGATTGGTTTTGCAGGGAAGGATTTTATTGCTTTTCGGTCTCTGTGTTCTTCGAAACGGGAGGTTTCTCATTCACAGCTGTGGCCTAGGGCGAGGATTGTGAAATGGACATTTTCTACACTTCACGGCCAACAGAGAGTTCACCCAATTTATTGCAAATATATATTTCATATATTTGGAAAACTTGCTCAATTAATTTCTGATCTAAAAACCAATTAGGTTTTAAGAAATTTTAATTTTCTTAGTTTTGATTTTAAATTCGGTTTCATTTTAAAGCATTTTTGCATTTCTAGATTGAATTAATTAAAAATATTTTTTTAACACAATCCAATATTTCGTGTGAAACGGCAATTAACTACAATTTTAGTTTCTAAAATCATTTCTGTTTGCTCATGTTTTTAAGTTTTTGAGTTTTCTCACATTTACTTAATTAAGATTGATTTAAAGACCAATATATTTTTGATACATAGTTTATATAATTTAAAAGCTCTTTACTTTGTTTTCATTATTTTTTTTCCTTTTGAAAAATGCCATGACCAAAATGTACGCAGGCTACTGTGATAAATAATACTTGAAAGGGATGGAATATGACTGAAAATGGTAAATCTAAAATGCAGCTTTTTCAGGTAATATTACAATTAGACTACAGAATACAAATGTTGCAGAATGAACTAAATATTTCCCTGATGTACCACAAACTACATTATAATAAATCTATTGTAGTACTACACTGCAGTATTTTAAAGTCATGCAACAAAAACTTAAACTTGCTTAACTGCCACGATGGGGAACTGAGAAAAAATAGATATTGTTTACAAACTTGGTGATTTCTGGATTACGTTTGTATAACTACTAATTTCTATATAAATATTTTGCATTTAAAACTCTTGTGAATATATAAGGTTCTGATAAAAGTGAATAATTGATCAAATTAACAGTTGTTATCAATGTTATGTCTTAGAATATTTTGAATTAAAAAGATATTTCAGTCATATTTATTTCAAGTAGAATTTTCATGTAGAGCATAAGTTGGATAGTAACAGATTGAAAAATTAAAGCTTTACAGGCAATGGAATTTTTTTTATGCCATTACAAATTTTAAATATGTTTTTCTCAGATTTTTAATTTTGAAGATGAGAGTGTTTTCTAATCCCTAAGGCGTTTTTCCTGTTCAAGATAGAGTCTTGAAATATCTTGTAAATGTTCCCTTACATATGTTCTATAACAGTTCATATGGATTTAGGTCTGAGAGCTCTTGTTATTTTTTAAAAATATCTTAATGTTAATATTTAAAAAAAAAAGTTGGGTTTTTTCAGGTTTAGCCATAAAAATAATTATTAAAATTCAACAAAGAGATATATTTTAAATTTTATACTTTTTGTTTCCAATAATCTAAGAAATATTAATCACTTACAATAATTAAATATTTTTCATAATTTAACATTTTAGAAAAGTTTAAAAAATTTCAAAACTGTTCAATGCTTTAAAATTGGGAAATAATGGCTTGTCAAACTAACCTATTATTTTCAGAATCAATATAATAGTATAATTTGAATATAAAACAAAAATTAATTTTACTGTGACAAACTTTTTACGACTTCTACTCATATTGTAAAAAGAATGAAAGATAAATATATAACATAGTGGCAGTAAAAAACACATTCATAATATGTTAAAATCCTGTCCCGATACAAATTTCAATGCATTTTCCAAACTGTAGCTAAAAACAATTATATGTTTATTAGGACAGAAATTATTTATATTTAGATATATTTTTCCTTATTAAGTACATAATGAATAATGGCAAGATAATTTGTAAAATCCTGAAAGATTTTAATGAAGAAAAAAGCCAGACATAATTTTAGATAGTTAGAAATTTAATTATATAATACACAAATATGCATGTTTTAAAAGAAATAAGTTGGCTAAGAAAATGAAATTTACTAAAAATTTCCTGAATAAAGTAAATCAGATTTCATCCTGAAATACATATAATTGTAAGAAAAGGTTTTATTCAATTTACAATTAGTTACAAAAAACCTTTTATAAAAAATAATTTTAACAGGTATAAATAGCAAAAAATATCAAAGAAGTATGAGAAAGACACATACATGTCGTTTACAGAAATGTCACAGTGTGATATTTTTCGAAACACGGCACTGCACACATTCCAACATTACAGTCTTTACATTGAAAACGAGTTTTTGATGTTTAACGACTATATCGTAAATATAAGAAACAACAGTCAAATATCTCGAGTGCAGACGGCGCTCGCTGATATTTGAGTGAGAAAATTAAAGCAGCATAAAATGCGACCTCGTTTGAATTATATTTAATGTGCATATTTGGAACTGTTTAGCGTACTCGAATTAACTCAAGTGCACACGTCAAGGGTTTATATTGCATTCTAAGTCAACACGGTGGCTACTGACGAGCGACTACGTAATTTTGAACCGCGGTTAAGTGACGAGGACGATACCTGAGCTGATAACTCCCCTTCCAAACTTCCACATCACACCAACGTGAGGACTTTTGACGACGTGTTTAACGTGCATCAGCTCCTCTTCAACACTAAACTTTTGTGGTACCAGGGCTCGAACACTGAACACACAAGTTCATAACCACGACCATCAGGCTACCGTGGCCGCAAAAGAAAATAGCAAGTTTGAAAGAAATGTAATGGAGAAGTATATTTGAAGAAATAACTTCAAAACTTAACGAAAAACCAAAATATCAAAATTTATTTTAGGAATAATAGTGAATATAACTTCGTACACCTAAAACCACTTTACGCAGTGTATTTTGAAAGTGAACATTTCCCCTTTTAGAGAAACTTACTATAATTATGTCAAATTCCTTTCATTTTGCTCTAAGGGGATCCCAAACAACGTAATTTATTTGAAACACAAAATTACTTATGGTTGAATCTAATACAATTCCCTACAAAATGAATGAAAACCCTTTTTTATCATTTAAATTGTGTTTGAATAGGAGATGGTTAGTTAATAAGAACATTTAACACGTGTCGGCAATCTATGGACCTGTGGCACGTGGTACAATTCTTAGTGGCACTCAGCACTACTCTACAAATTTGTCAATTCTTGAGTGGATGGAAGTTGATAATAGACCTTATTTGACAAACATCTTCTGAGTTATGGACATTTATGGAACTACAAAATAATCTGAAAGATAATTCTAAGGATAAATTTACAGCTATTTTGTAAATAATTGAGTGTTATTGCTAGGGGATTTAATTGTTGAAAAAAGAAAATTGCATGTACTCTGCTTTCCACTTATGTGATTCGGCATATCAAAGTAAAAAATCTTTCCTAATATGAAAAATATTTCGACTCCGCAAAGAAATTGTTTAACAACTGAATGCTCAGAATCGTGTCATGCATTATACCCCTGGTTTTGCGATATGAAAGAAGAGTCGTGAAAGAGTTAATTCGCATTACAATTTTTATTTAACTATAATGAAGGGAATCATTTATATTTCACTTTGCCTATTTCTTATTTAAGTAAATATGTTGGAAACATACATTTTTAATTTTTTTTATTTTTGTTGAAGAAATAGTAGCATTTTATATTGTTTATTTTTATGTTAATAAATGTATTTTATTGATCCATAATTAATATAAAATAAAACTGTAAATCTAAATTATTTACCTCTATTCTTTAAATCTGCAAATATTACCGTAAGAATCGAAGGATTTCAAAAATTTCCTACTATGTGGCACGCTGAATGATACTGACAGATTGGTTTGGCACGTCTTAGCTACACAGTTGCCGCCCCTGATTTAAAATGTTGGGTAAGATAACCATTATATTTTTAAAATTTTATAAATATACAAAAGGAGAGTATTTTGTCAATACATGTTTTAAAAGGAGTAAAGTTTACGAGAACGAAATATAAAATTGCGTTAAAATTATTGGTACTCTATCAACCGTACTTTTATATATATATATATAAGAAGTACGTCGATAGAGTACCGTAGTTACTGCCAACTCGTGACAATGAATTGGAAATTAAGTTCACAATTCATTGTTATTAAAATATATAAAATTTTACATGACTTATTTTTGTATTTGTTATTTTTATATTCCTTACTGAAAGCAACAAATGGGAGTTCATTACCTGCCAAAACTGCAGAGGCCTGGTTGTTTACTCCACAAGCTCCTACCTAATGCTTACTCTGCCCTACTAAGTAAAAATGCCTTCTTCTGCTCGTCAAGATCATGGAATTGCAGATATTGTTTTCCATATATTTTAAATATTAGTTTTCTAACTTCTACATCAGCCTTTTAATAGTCTACACTCCTGCAAAGAAGTCTGAATTCAAAACTATAAAAACTTATTATTCCCAACAATGTCATCTATACCTTTATTTTTTATAATCTATGAATGCGTTAAACTATTAATTTGTTATCGCGACTATTTAATATTAAATGCGAAAAAAAAAAGAATAAGTTTCAGACTGAAACTTAAATTGAATTTTTCAAAAATTGTCATCGATATTCTCATAACTTTTACATATTGTCATTTTAGCATATCACACATCTATCTTCTATGCAAATATCTATTATAAGTTCATCAAATGTTTCAGCATATTTTTACTCATAACATGCAGTTTTCAACCACATTGTGAGGCCGCGGTAGCTAATGGTCAAAGTAACGGACTCGTAGCTGACGTGTCATGAGTTCGACCCCAGCACCACTGAAGATCCGCCGTGTAAGGGAGCGATGCTCAAGCGTCATCCTCGTCACTTGACCATGGTTTAAAATTACGAGGTCCGTCGCCAAGTGTGTGAATATTAACGTCGCACTGTTCAGCTACACGAGGCTTTTAGTGATGGACCTCGTAATTTTGAAAAAATGGTCAAATGACGAGGGCGACACCTGAGCTGGCACCCCCTCTCCTAACTACCACACCACACCAACGAGAGGACATTTCAGCTCTCGATAGATTTAACGTGCATCGCTGCCCTACACGGCGGGTCTTTTGTGGCACTGGGCTCGAACTCGAGACATGCCAACCATGATTCGATACCTTGACCACCTGATACCCCGGCCACAGGACCGTCGCCAAAAGCCCTCAAGAAGTTGAGTAGAGAAGAGAGAGAGTGCGACTTTAATATCCCCTCACTTAATTAAATAATATGAAATTTAAGGAATACTTGAAAAAATATTAGAAGTCGAATATATATTAATATGTATATATATATTAAAAAATTAATCATATGATAATTTTAAATATCCAAAGAATTATTAGTATTTATGGTAAATATATATGTTTTTCAACTGAGTATGTGAGACACGCATAAATATCTTTTTCGAAATTCCAATGCAGATTTTAGTGGAGCTAATACAAAATTCCTAGTTTTGCATGGTTAAGATTATAAAAATGTCCAAATTTTAATAACCTTTTCTTCAGTCAACCACTAATGGAACATGAATGATGAGGGATTATGCATAAATATATATTTTTTAACTTCAATTTAAAAGGATCTTTATATTTATTTATATGCGCAAATGTTAACTCTAAATTTGTCCAAATGCTTTTAAATACTCTTTATTTGAAGATTCAAGTTAAAAAATATAAACTTGAAATTAAAATTCTCTTTGAATGAAATTAATGTTCAGACATTCAAAATTCAAATATAATTTGTTATCTGAACAATACAAAACAAGGGATTCTATGTAAGATGCCCTGAATATCTGGCTTTAAAATTATGAAAAACTAAAAGATTTTTAAATAGGGTTTTTTTTTAACAATACATATAAATTTTTTGCAAATAATGTAATACAGAAGCTTAAAAATTATTAATATTTAGAAGTGTCCTAAATTTTAAAAGATTTTAAATTTTGAACCTTTTTTTTTATTTTTTTGATACATAACAAAATAATCATTTTTAAAAAAAATCCCTTAAAGTATTGATTAAAGTAAGAAAAATGAAACAGTAAATTATCCTCAATGTTTTAATATATAATTTGAATTTAAATACTACAGATATTTTTGTAAAACTTAGACATACATTATAAAAACTTAATTCCATTTGAGAATTTTAAGGTAAAGAAAAAAATGAGAATTCTCAAATCGTTGACTCGCTATTTGTGTACACTTTAGGTTGAAGATTTTACGATTACCACAGGAACCGGTCTCCCCGTGACCATAAAAGTTTCCCCTCAATGCCCATTGTGTCTCCCCGACCGTCTCTAATTATCTTTCAAGATCGTAAACCTTTAAAGGGGGAAAAGAATTCGGAAAAATACCACCTTACTGGTTTTGAACACATTACTTGAAGGGAAAAAAATCTATTTGGTTCATTTTTGGTGAGTCCCCGGCCTTAGGAAAAATTCAGTATGGTCCGTTTTCGAAGCCTCTCTAGTAGGGTGGAAAAAGCCGTGCTGTTCAGTTGGAGGGTTAAGTTAATCCAATTGAAATGTAATATCTATTCATGTATTCAATTAAAATAGCATAAACTTAATTGTGTATGATAATTTCTTTTCTACCCCCCTGTGCTTTTGAGATATTTTTACCCCCTTTTTTTTCTTTCTCAATTTGTTAAATTATTTTGTTGTGCATGATAGTATTTTTTTTTCATTGGTGTTCACAAAAATTAACTAGTGTCTTCAAACAACTATTTGGCTTTTTTGTAATTGTTTCCATAATTGTGAAAGAATGCAATGATAAACACCTAAGGAAAGTTATATTTTTGATTGATTTTTCTACTTAAAGCAGTGTTTCTCTAACTTTCAATAATAGTGACTCAATTTTCAATCATAATTTTTGTCGCCCCCCCGTACAACAATAATGTATTTACTGCAATAAATGCACTTTGACGCTAAAGCTACAATGCGATCTCACTTATAAACTGTATAAGTGTTAAATTTTGTATATGTTACTTTTAAGTAATATATATTTTAAGAAAATTACTTAAAATATATATTACTTATTATGTTATTTTTCTTTCTTTAATTTTTAAATTGGAACAGATCGCAAAATGATATATTTAATTAAAGATATTTTTCCTTCGGCATCCATTTCTCAAAGTACAAATGTCATTAGAAAGACAGTCTAGTCTATATGTTGCTCTCTATCATATCCATCACATCTGGCATTATCGGGTACGTTTGCGTGAGTCTGGGCAACCTATGGGACGTCTGTGCAAAACATGTAGAAATGCTTTTCCTCGTACAATTCCAGTCAGTTTTGGTTGACTCGATACTTCTATAGCTATCAAATCTAGCTTGAATGTAAAGAGTGTTTTTTTTCAGGTATAGAAGTTTAAGTTGGCATTACTTTCCAAGATGGCGACCGATTTAACAGCTGTCAAGTGATTTATTCTCAGTTTGGTTTGGCAATTCATCAAAACGATCATCAAGCAAGGCGTAGATTCGTCGAATGGGCCCAAAACGAGATTGCCGTTTTTCCCGATTTTCATAAGCGAATTTTGTTTAGCGATGAAGAGCACTTCTAGTTGAATGGCTACGTCAACAAACGAAACTGCCGCATTTGGAGTGAAGCTAATCCACAAGTGTATGTCGAAACACCGTTACGTCCAGAAAAACTGACTGTTTGGTGCGCTTTATGGGCTGGTGGAATCCTTCTTCAAAAACGATGAAGGCCACAACGTTACAGTCAATGGTGATCGGTATAGAGCCATGATTACTAACTTTTTCATTCCTGAATTGAACAATCATGATGTCCAGGAGCTGTGGTTCCAACAAGACGGCGCAATCGATTTATTGAAAGACACGTTTGGTGACCGCCTAATTTCACGTTTTGTACCTGTGAATTGGCCTCCAAGATCTTGTGATTTAACACCGCTAGACTATTTTCTGTGGGGCTATGTAAAGTCATTGGTCTATGCGGATAAGCCACAAACGCTTGACCATTTGGAAGACAACATTCGCCGTGTTATTGCCGATATACGGCCACAAATGTTGGAAAAAGTCATCGAAAATTGGACGTCCAGATTGGACTACATCCGAGCCAGCCGTGGCAGTCCTATGCCAGAAATCATATTTAAAATGTAATGCCACAAGATTATCTTTCGAATAAAAAAAAATTCATGTCAATCGAATAATGCATCGTTGTTTTATTGCAATTTAAAGTTCTATACCTCTAAAAAAACACCTTTTACATTTTATAATTTGCACGTTAATTGTAATTCATGGTAATTTAGTATGTACGACAGTAGAGAGATTAAAACAAAATCATACATACATTTTTAAGTCGTAAGCGAACATTCGACGATAATAAAGAATCAACAAGTACACAGACAAGCATGGTTCCAAAAATTAAATCAAGGAAATATTCTCAAAAATACTTAAATTTTGGATTTACCACTACCGAAGTAAATGATGGGGTAAAAAGCCAATAGTTCGTTATGTGTTAAAACATACAAATCTGAAGAGCAACACGTGAAAGTTGTTTATAAAACCATGTAAAATCATTTAGCCATGTTGGCAAAAAATTTTAAAAAGTATTTTCTTGATGAGGACTACTTGGTGGCAAGTTACGAGTGGATTAGGGATCTATTTCAAGATACTTCAGAAGGGCTCTCAACTACCGAAGAAGAAATCTTCATAAATTTCACATCCAGTGAAAAATTAAAAGGCAATTTTGTAATAAATCGCTCTTTGAATTTTGGGTAGAGGTGGATGATGAATTTTCTGCATTGAAAACAAAAGCACTTCGTATACTATTACCATTTTCATTAAACTGGATTTTCTGCGGTGGCTGATTTGAAGACAAAATATAGATCTCAGCTAAATATAGAAAAATAACTCGGAGTGTCGATTTCTGATATTAAACCTTCCTATGAAAAACTTTGCTCTACAAGACAAGCCCATGGAAGCCACTAATAATTATTGAACTTGTTCTTAATTTAGTATTAAGAAATTATTTATAAAATACCTTCTTCAGTACTGATACATTAAACGTATACTGGCTGAAACACTGGCTCTTCGTACGAGTTCATTTTTTTAAAAAAATAAAACATTATTCTTGATATAATAGCTGAACTGTAAGGAGAGTAAAACTGCATGCACACTACATTGTATACAAAAATGTAAAATGATTTTTTTTAGATAAATGCTATAATTGTAAATAACTGTTTAAAAGAACTGTAATTTTAAACCTCACAGAATTAGCATTTAGAATTAATGTTAAATAATGAAAAATAATATAAAATTCCGATGAAGAATAATTGTGTTACTTTTTAATATTTAAAGCGAGAAGACTTCAAAATGTTTTAACCCGGGAGCAGGCACGCACTCGATACTAATGCTAATGGTAGTGCGGGGGACTCAGTCACCCCAATCATTTGTTTATAATTACTTTTACTGTACACGATACAAATTGGAATTCCAGTGAATAATTCATTAAGAGAAAGTATACTTACCGGCTTTCAAGGACTATTCAATATTTCTTTGATGATTTGAGAAAAAATCAATAAAACAGAACTAAAATGATTCAAAAGTGCAAGATCTTAATAAAGGATGCAAATCAGAGACACTTTTCACTAATATTACAGAAATGTTATTCGCTGGCAAAGCTGTCATATTTTGTTCCAGTTATTGTAGTTTTAATGAGCTTTCATGATCGAGTGAGTGAATGTTAACGTCGCACTGTTCAGCTACACGAGGGCTTTTGGAGACGAACCTCGTAATTTTGAACCATGGTCGAGTGACAAGGACGATACTTGAGCATGCCTCTTTTAACTACCACACCACTCCAACAAGAGGGTGTTTGAGCTCTCGACAGATTTAACGTACATCTCCCTTACACGGCGTGTCTTTAGTGGTACTGGGCTTGAATTCGTGACACCTTTGGTGATCAACAAATAGCAAGTTGAACTTTTTCTTTTTTGTGTCTTTTTGACAAGGCGAACTGAACCCTGTGGTACACTTATGGCTTCATATTTTAGTTGATGGAGTTCTTTAGGAAGCATTTGAAAATTTTCTTTTCGTTTCATGTTCATCGTGTTTCTCAATCAGAAATACCATGCATTCTTTCAGCAGGTTCTTCTTTGGCTTGATCAGTTTCAACTTCCTTCATTAGAGATCACAGATGCCCCGCGCCACCGCTCCTGGGTTAAAAGTGTATTCAGAAAAAAATACGTATGTTCTAAAAAGGATTATGACGTTTTTCACTATGCTTTATATGTTTGAGAATACTCATAAAAATAAAACTTGGCCAAATAATCCTTCAAATCAATCAATTCTTTTCCAAATATCGTAAAACTCTTTATTATTTACAATTTCCCTCAGCGAAAAACAAACACGTAAAAGATGGGACGGAACTAATGTAGAACTAACCATACCAGTAAGTTTGAAGGTCAATCAAATGATCAGCAAATGTATTATGCTGCCTTGCTGAAAAGTGAATCATGTCTTCCTTTTCTTTCTACAACTAATGTACAGTATTTCAATAATTATTACAGTGATGAATTGCTTATCTTAGAATTTTTCTCAGGGTCTGAGTTTCGTTTTTTCTTTTAACCAGTAATATTTTATGTTTAAAAAGAAAATGTAATAAAAAAATATCTCTCATTGAGGAAATGCAGCAAATTAAACAAAATGTTTTTTTTTTCTGCTTTAATTTGGTTTTGGAATCTAAGATAGCTATTTATTTGAAGACGGAAAAATGCCAGATGATAAACATAAATTATATCAGTGTTTTGTGTACTTTTTTTTATTATGGAAGAAAGTATTTTTTTTTTTCTTTCTGGATTATTTTTTTAAAAAAATCTTTAAATTTTCGATATGCTCGCGCCCCCCACACTTTGAGAAACACTGACTTAAAGGCATCCCATAGAACAACAGTGTTTGCCATCTGACATTCATCTTTTTGAAGCTATAGAAACACATTTGTTTGGAATATTAATCATACAAAAGTTGTAAACACTTTTTATCAGCATTTACAGGCATTGGGCTCAATTCATGACAGTCACATGATAAAGGAAAACATGTTTTCTCCATTGAATTCAAAACAAACATCAAACTAATTGTATTTGTTGTTTTTCTTTTTGTAAAACTTGGGTAAAATGTCAAATTTTATAATTGTGTAACAATGTTTAATTGTTTTAAAAATTAAACTTCAAAAGATTTTAAAATTTAAAAAAATCTTATTTTATGCATGTATTTTTAAATGAAATGCATTTTGTCCACCTATATATAGGTGCATTACTGTTCTTGACAAATTTGTATTTTTTAAGAGAAAGTTTTTGAAAAGATCAAAGGTTGGCAACAACGAAATGGATGAACAATTAGCTGGAAACTCATGATTGCTTTTAGCGTGTGACTATGACTTATCCTGAGATTTTGCACTGATTGGCTAAAAACATGTGGTTATCATTATCATGTGACTATGACGTCATATGAATTGAGACCATTGTTTAAGCCCTTCGTAATCCTGGCTTGTGATATTTAACATGTTTACATGCTTCCATCTACCTCTACTGAGAGTTGCTCATATTTGGAGGTCTGAAAGTTAACATTTTCCTCTCCATACTCAACTTTTAGCAATTAATGTATTTGGATATCAGCATGCTTTCAAATGAGAAAATATGACATAAGCTTTGAAAAAATACTTTTATTGTGTTTGTATTTTTCTTAAAAAAAAAGATTTCTAAAATTAATGTAATAAAATTTTTATTCTAATTTTTAGAATGTTAGCAAATTGATTTTGGGATGGTGTTCCTTAAATGTGTAATAATTGCTTATTCAAACAAACAAACTACCTGTATGATACTTGTACATGGAAATTATTTTATCTCTCTTCAATAAAAAAAGTGTTGTTACTTGCTTTGAGCAGTGGCCTAACGTACACCCTCCCAACGCGGGGGGGCAGGATTCTAGGGGGTTCAAAGCCTGACTGTTGCCAAGTGCCTACCGTTTGTAAAATCCAACTTGGGGACCCAAAACATCACTTTGCAGGGGGGCCCAAACGTTCCCCATTATGCCACGGGCTTTGAGCACCATGCAGGTGACAGTATGATTTGGCTTGGTTCCTCCTCAATTTTTAGGGAGAACACCCTGAGAGGGGTCAGAGGCTTCCCACCTCTCTTTCTCTTCCACCAACTTTACGAGAAGCTTGTGACTTGTCGGCTATTTAGAGTACCCCCATGCTGCGAAGGCACTATACATTTACATACATCCATGCCTTCTCTGGAATTTGAATCCAGTCCCAGTCACTGACCACTCTACTGGAATAAACTATCATATTGAAATAAAAGTTGTTAATAATTTTAAATAAACATAGTAAATTATTCTTTCAAGAATTTATTCTTACTGTTGTGTTTATTAGAAAAATTAAGCAATGAAAGATATTTTTTTTTCAGTTTTTCATAAAGAAATAATGAAAGAAATGGGTTCTATTGGTGCATTAGGACCCACTATTAAAGGATATGGTTGTGCTGGAGTGTCATCAGTAGCATATGGACTTTTGGCTAGAGAATGTGAAAGGTGGCTTTTTTTCTTTTTTTTTTCAAAAGTATATTTTCATTCCATTAAAAAAAAAATAACTTGATTTTCCAGTACAGTTAAAACAGAGAGGGAAATTATAGGGAATAGCATTTAATTGAAAGAATATTTTTAGTGTATTAGATAATTTGAGATATATAGAATGCATGATATATATTATAAGTAAAGCTTCAACATATGTACTTATTACGTAAAAAAATTAACATCTTTGTGAACGATTCAAAGGAAACTGAATTATTTATTATTAAAATGTTAATTAACATCTGAAAAGAAATTGTTTTCATTAACAAATGTGATATTTTGTAAATGAATATGTATATATGTATACAAAAACTATTAAATAGCTTGTACTTCAAGTCATCTTCATTTTTCATACTATCAGGTACTTGCGACACACATTTAACATTGGGGGCCTAATTTTTTATTATCATGACTAAGGATTTTCTTAAATATATTAGAATTTTATGAATATGCAAGCTGCATGACCCGGTGTTTGCACGGGCTTTCTCTACTTTCATAAATTTTCCCTTTCCTTCACAACATCAGCACTTCTAACAACACTCTTTTTCAAAATGACTTCCACCCCCTTCCTCCACTTAGCCCGGCATTGCTCGTGCTTTTACCGAGTGTAAAAACTTAAAAATTCCCTTTTTCGAAATTTTTTTGCTTCTTTTCTTTGTCAGACAGGTTTATCCCCCCCCGGTGTTGCGTGAACATTTTTAAATGCATAACATATTGTCATAGAAATTCCCCTTCCCCTCTCTCTATCAAAGTTCTCGAGTAAGTGAACATATTCACCGATTCTTAAACAGCTTGACAGGTGCATCCATCTGTGGCATAAAAAGTACTGAATTATTGCATAAAAAAAATCGCAATAAAAAGTTTTCGACATTTTATTTTTTAAATCACCAACTGTAAAAGATCAAAGTATGAGTTTTTTTAAAAATCATAACATATAAACGCATCGATATTGATTCATTTCAGAAAAAATCATAAAATATGTAAAGTATCGTGTTGTTTTGTAAAAAAATAAAAAAACTGTATCGTGACGAAATAAATTATCTTTCCAATTACAAAATTGCTGGCGAAGTTATTAAATGCGCGAATAAAATTTTGAGTATTTTTTAAAAAAATCATAGAAACTAAGCGATGATGTTGTTTCGAACCCGGGTGCAAAAGTTACTAATCCAGCGCTCTAAGCGACCGATCCACGAAATCTTCGGAAAAAAAAGAAATAAAAGACCTTTAAAATCAAGGAAGAGATATTCAATTTCATGAATTGAATTTAAAAGCAAGAATTTTTTTAGTGTAGAATATCATCTTATTTATTAACTTGAAAGAAAATGCAATCGGAACGATTTAGAAATCATTTTAATAAAAATGTATCGATTTTGACTTATTTTAGAAAAAAATGGTAAAAAATAGAAAATATCATTATTTTGTAAAATAAAATATATCATATCGTGGTGAAATAAATGACCTTTCCGATTCTGTAATTATTTTTTGTCTGTCTCATAAAAAATTAGACCGTGTTTTAAAAACGCATGGGATAAAAGAAAAAAAAGCTCGGAAAATTGGAACTTCGCCGCCTGGCGGGAAAAAATGGCAATAATTATGCGTTTTAAGGTTTTTAATTAATATCTTTTTAACTAATTGCACTATCGGATTATAAATGGTCAAAACGGATTCCTCGTATAATTCCCGATCTTTTGGTACCTGCGGCTCGTGAGAAGATACACCTAGTCGCATGGATACGTTTGTTTACCTACAAATTTTAATAGTGTAGACAAGTTATATTAACAGTGATCAATTTTCTCCAGCTGCCATTAGAATTTCAAAGGTTATTAAAAGTATGTTTTTAAGTATTTATAAAAAAAAATGACTAGACTCTTAGTAATTTTCCCAATAATACTTATCACAATTAAACAAAATTTGTATAATTCCTAATGACTGACCGAAAAGGAAAATTATCTAAATAACTTATATTCCCAACATATTTTAAATCTGATTAATAGTTACAAAGATATGCGAGGAAAACAATTAGAGCACTGTACACTTTGTAAAAATTTTTTTGTCTTTTCTTTTCTTTTTTTAACAATGTTTGATAAATGAATTGCTATGATGAAAAAATTCTAAAGTTTGTTTTGAATATATGTCTGTGCATTATTTTTCGTTTTATAAAGAAACTAAACTAAAAAACTTTTTCTGATTATTTTATCTTTCAATTAAAATTGCAATCTTAATTCTTTTTTTAATAACATTAACAAAAGATACTTAAAATACAGTAAAATCTGTTTTTGTGTGGTGGGTAGGGACTGCATAAAAATAACCGAACAAACAAACTGTTCGAAAATTTCTTAAATTCTTACACATAACAAACAACTTCGTCGATATACTACAGAAAATTTTTCTTTATGTGGTGGAGAAAAAAAGTTGGCATATATATAAAAAAAAAAAAGTTGCACTTAGAAAATATGCCAATTATTTACGAAATTTATGAGAAAGTACTTCCATAATAAAATAAGTAATTAAATTACACATGGAAACATTTTAAAAACATTTAGTTTCTCGTATACATGGAGAAGCTTTCAAAATGCACATACATAATTCTCTGCTACTTCTCATAATCCAAGGGGCTCATCTTCCTGTGATGAATAAGTTAAGAAACGCTTTTGTCACTTGAAGATACAGTTACAATTGATTTATTTTTTGGCAAAGTAAAGCAAGAGATAAGTTTTTGTGATGAAGGTCGGTTGGTCAGTTGCTTGTTAATGTCACAATAACCAGATATGCATAGTTGAAGCTCTTTTTGAAATTTCATATTCCTTTCGGAATTGGTATCTATTTTAAGAAAATGCTTTTCCAATTTGTTGCAAAGCTGTATCCCTGTATATATTTTATCCGCTCTCAAAGAATCCGGTTTTTCTTGTCCGTCTTCATAATCAATAAAATTATTGAAAATGTCACTGTCATTGAAAGTTTCGTCTTGAATGAAGCATGGGCTGTTGGCGCGTTGAGAGAAGGCAACTGAATGTGCATTGTCAGGAGACTGTTTACAACAACTGAAGAGAGTGTCTTGAAGTGTATATATGTACATTTCAGTGGCATAACGTACACCCCCGCAACTTCTGCCACGTGGGGTGGGAGGGCTCAGGCCGAGGCCTGAATATGGCCAAGTACGTATTTACTCAATTTATCTACACTATTAAAATTCGTAGGTAAACAAGCGTATCTATGTATGGGACCCTATCTTCTCATGAACCACACAACGCAGAAACTCGCCGAAGGTACCAAAAAAAAACGGGAATGATCCGAGGAATCCGTTTTTACCATTTATATTCCGATATTCCAATTAGTTAAAAAGATATTAATTAAAAAACCTTAAAACGCTTAATTAGTGCCATTTTTCACCGCCAGGGGCCAATTTCAAAATTTCGGATTTTTTTTTTTTTCCAGACGTTTCTAAAACGTGATCTAATTTTTTTCATGAGACTCAGAAAAAAATATTTACGGAATCGGAAAGATCATTTACTTCGCCACGATACGGTATAATTTATTTTATAAAAAAATAATATTTTCTATTCTTTACGATTTTTTTAAAATGAGTCAAAATCGATACGTTTTTATGAGTATGATTTCTAAATCGTTCCGCTTGCATTTTCTTTCACGCTAATGAAAAAAATATTTTACACTAAAAAAAGTTCGAGCTTTTCTCTTTTAGAATTAGTCATTTAAAAAGTTAAATGTCAAAAACCTTTTTTTTACGATTTTTCAAAAAATACTTAAAATTTTTTATTTAGATACTTAATAACTTCTTTATTTATTAAAATCTCACGAAATTTTTTTTCCGTGTGTAGAACTATATTATACGTAATCTGTACAAAGATTGATAAAATATCTTAAAAATTACGGATTTTTTTAAAATGTGTTTTTCGTTTTTTTTCTCCCTTTTTTTGCGAGAAATATGTAAGCATTGTTTTTTTTTAAGTTTTTGGTTTAAAAATTATCGTTGTTTGCAATCGATATAGGAAGTTTGAAGACATTAACTTAAAAATGAAGCTTTGAAAAAAAATAATTGCTTAAATAATAACCGCGATTTTAATAGACGCACGCCCACAAACGACTGTTATGCATTTTCACTCCAAATAACATCTGAGTGCTTTGCGCATGTGCGGAGGACGAATCGATAGTTATTGAATCGCATTGATGGTTTTACTTTTAATCTGAAGCTAATTCCTTTAAATTTTTCTGAAATTTTGTAATTTTGAAAATTTTTATGTTTTATTTCTATATTTTTTTATTTGTTCGTTACTGTATATTAACTAAATTTGTAATTATTATAGTAAAAAATTATTGTAAAACATAAATTACATTCTCAGAAAATAGACCATTCCAGGTGGAATTCGAACCCACGACCTTTGGATTTTTCCATTGCGCTACAGGGACACAACGAACGATTTTCCTTTCTATATATGCTGTTGGATTACTATTTTTGTTAACATATTTTTAAATTTAATAAATGAATTTATGTTTGAAAAAACTGTTTAACATCAAATGTCATCCACTGCAAGTTTAAAAAAAATAAAAGCAATGTCTATATGTTGTGCTTCAATATTAATTGCCATCCTTATTTTCTATGCCCTTTATGATACTTTAAGCATTCTCTAAAGTTACAAAAGTAATTTTAATTTCAAAGTATTTTTTCATTGTTTACTGAACAGAATATAATTTTATATTACACATTTTCATTTATATACCGCTTATTAAAATATTTCTTGAATATTAAATTCATTTTACACACATATGTAAAATAATGAACATATCATTATTAACCATATATTATTTTTGAAAAATATAATAAAACTGATGATCTTTAATTTTTTAAAAAATAAAAAGGTTGTTTAAAATGTTGAGAAAAATAAAATATGACACTTTTTTCAATTTCATTTGTCATGATTTACGTTTATTTTATCAATGCACTTATGAATGTTAGCATTTTTTATTCTGAAAAATACACAATATTTCTTAAAACTGCAACACAAAGAAATTTTGAAAAGTTGTAACACACGGTTTAATACTAAGACCGAAATGTAGATGGCGGTACTTGTAACGGAAGCATTACCGACCGAAGCTCTGTATTACCACCAGAGAGAGTTGGGATTTGAACGAGTAAACGTTACTCCTCTTGCTGTCCAATCCTGGACTATGTACTATAGTTAATTTCCCCTTTTTCCCTCTAAATGTTTAACCTGTATTCTGTCTAAATGTCTGTCCATTGTAACTGTGTTGTTTTGTGTCATTAAAACTATTTTAAATTACCCCGAGATCTTATCCATTATTTTGGTTTACCCAGTAATGAGGTAAGAGAACCGTTATAAATTGGCGCCAAACGTCCGGCCGAACACAATTCCCAACTTTCTCTCGCTTTTTCCACTTAGGTTGAGGCGTTGTCACCCGACAACAAATAGAGAATTCACAACCCTGTGAATAAATAAATATTGTTTTCATCCAGAAAACCTGTGAACAGATAAGGGTTGTTTATTCTAAATAATCTTACTCTGTTTTTCTGTATATGAACAGTGATTATATATTATTGCTCTTAGTATGTATTGTGTGTTACAGTATATAGTAACATAATTGAATTTTAAGTGATATTTTCACTTATTTATTTGTCAGTATTCTTAATACTTTTTTGAAAACGAAACTTGCATTCTATTGTTTGTTCTGATTAAAGCTAATTGAAGGTTATTTATGAATGTATATTTACTTACCAATTAAGAATTTTATGCCATTAATATATATATATTTATACTTTTATTATCAAGAAATTATTGCGATTTGTATTTATTCAAATAATTTCACTTTGATTCTTGTTCGATTACTCAACTTTTAATTAAATTTTAAATTGAATGCAATTTTTGTCATAATTTTTTCTTCTTTTTATTCTAATATAAAAATAATTATTTTGTGAAGTACATGATTTATTACGAAGTATTACTATAATATTTGAAAACTTGTATGTTTTTATAAAGTATAAACATTTATGCTTTTTATTTAAAAATTTTTGGAAAATAATTTTAAGTACTTCTAAGTGTAAACAAGTTTGTAATAGTGTTAATTTCGGAGTGGATGAAATAATTTATGAATGGTATTTCTATTTAAACGTATATGAATTGTTTTGATTAAAAACATTTTAATTGATTTAATTTAACGAAAACGAAATTTTTCTTTGATTTAATTTAAATGATTTCATGTTAATTGCTGATACTCTTTTGATTAATAATGAATATTACTGATATATTATTATTTTGATTTTGAAGTACGGAATTAGAAGATAGTTGATATAGAAGAATTTGTTTCATTTTTTTTATCTCATTAATATTGATGTGAAAATTAATTAGCACATTTTGAAATTAGAGAATTATATTGTCATTCAGGAAGAGTGTATTATAGTATAGAGTATTTTTTATATGTATCTAAAACATTAAGTGCATAAATATTGTTTGACTATAATAGTTTCAGATCACAGAATTAACAGTTTTGAGTGAACTTTAATTTATTAACTTTAATTGAACTTTACTAAATTAACTTTGAAATAGTCTAAAAGTGACGAAAAATGGCTTTTTTGGGAAGGTCCAGAAAAGAGGATTTACGAATGTTGGCAACAGAATTGGTTCTGGCTCCGTCGGACAATCTCAAAATTATTGAACTAAAAGATCTCATAACCAACAGCGATAGGTATGATGAGGAATTCGTCAAAGATGTGCTCAGCATCATTGTGGAAGAACGTACTGCAACAGAAAAACAAAAAGCTGCGGAACTGGAGGAGAAACAGAAAGCCGTGGTTGTTGCTCAGCAACGAGAAAGAGAATTCGAACTGGAAAAAATGAAAATTCAACTTGAAATGCAGAAGCTGTCACAAGCACCTGTTGCAAGCCAACAGCTAGAAAACCCAAAGCTTGAGTTAAATAGAATTATCCCGAGATTCAATTCGAAGGAGGATGAAATGAGTCTATACTTGACAATTTTCGAACGTCAAGTGAAGTTCTTGAACATCCCTGAAGAAACTTGGACAGCATACCTGATTGGCTCATTGCCACCTGATATAGCTCAGCTCATCGCAAGAGAGGATGAAGATGATGCTCAAAACTATAAAAAGGTAAAAGAAATGCTTCTCAAAAGATTTCGCGTTACAGGGTATAGGTTTAGGCAGTACTTTCCCAACAGAAGAAAAACCCAGATTCAACATGGCGAGACTTTTATTTCGAATTGAGTTCTTATTTTGAAGGTTGGATCAAAGAGTTGAAGATAACCACACGTTTGACCAAATTAAAAGCCTGATAATTGTTGATCAGATAAAAAGAAAAACTCCAGCAAATATCAAAGAACATTTTCTGGATATTTGGGCGGATTTGAACGATCCTTTGGAATTGGCTGAGAAGTTGGATGCATATGACAACCTAAGGCCTGGAATGAAAAGTAATTCAAATCAGACTTTCAAGAAGAAAGAAGAATTCAGGAAACCCTTTCCATTAAAGAAAAATCAACCTGTTGGAGGATCCCATGAATACCACTCATCTGGACCCTCTAGAACAGTGCCTAGATTCCCAGGTTACAAAACTGAAGGAAGAAACCCGATAAGGTGTTACGGATGTGGGACTCCTGGAGTCATCAAGTCAAAGTGTCCTAAATGCACGAGAGCTAATGAAATGGAAACAGCAGTGAACTGTATGACGTTATTCAACTTGAATTCGAACTTGTATCCCACAAGTGTGATTGTTCTCAAAATTTTTGGAGAAAAGATTGCTGATACCGGTGCTTCCCATACCATTGCAGGTGAAAAGATGTTTAAATTCCTACAAGAGCATGATGTCACCTTTACGAACAAGAGGATTTCATTTATGATGGCTGATGGAATTCGACAGACCTGTACATTGAAAGCAAAGTTATTGCTACAGAATTTCTAGTATTGCCTGATGCCAAAGGAAATAAAACTTTGCTAGGACTTGATTTCCTCAATGCAGCTGGTATCGTCATTGACGTCCAGGGTGGAAAAGGGCACTTTTCCGGAAATCCTCGGAAACAGTACAAATTCTTCAAGAAGACATTAGAAGATATAACACTCAGCGCATTCGAACTTCGAAAGGATGAGGGTAAAAATCTATCTCCAGAACAGGCAAGAAAAATCAATATACTCCTGGACAGAAATGAAGCATGTTTCCAACCAGGGGGAGAGCACACGCCTTTCATTGAACACCGTTTTGACTCGGATGATCAACCCCCAATAGCAACGTATACAGGATGAATTCCGTAAAGAAACAGGATTGTCAGAAAGAAAACTTCGATCGACGAAGAAGAAAATATTATAAACCTGGTGACAAAGTTTGGGTGACCATTCATCCCATAAATCGTAACAACAAGAGCAGGAAATTTATGCCCAAGAGAGAAGGTCCTTACCTCATACTTACCTTGAGATCACCAGTAACTTATGAGATTGCCGACCCGGCCAACCTAGACCAAACCCTTGGAACTTACCATGTTTCTGCCTTAAAGGACTATCAAGAACCTAAAACAAAAAGAAACACCGGATTTGTTGCTCCTCTAAGGAAAAGACGACGCACAAAAAAGGAATCATCTCCTGGTTCCGAGCCGAGACGTCAACGGAACCAGAGGGGGAGTCTGCAACACACGGTTTAATACTAAGACCGAAATGTAGTTGGCGGTACTTGTAACGGAAGTATTACCGACCGAAGCTCTGTATTACCGCAGAGAGAGTTGGGATTTGAACGAGTAAACGTTACTCCTCTCGCGGTCCAATCCTGGACTATGTACTATAGTTAATTTCCCCTTTTTTCCTCTAAATGTTTAACCTGTATTGCGTCTAAATGTCTGTCCATTGTAACTGTGTTGTTTTGTGTCATTAAAACTATTTTAAATTACCCCGAGATCTTATCCATTATTTTGGTTTACCCAGTAATGACGTAAGAGAACCGCGCGTTACAAAGTATATTTTACTGAAGCTTTTACTTATATAAGTACAGAAAGACCGTGCAACGCCGAGCCATACAGCTAGTTTACACTATTAAAATTCGTAGGTAAACAAACGCATGTACGTCTAATCTTCTCACGAGCCGCACAACGCAGAAACTCGCCAAAGATACCAACATTTCGGGAATGATCCGAGGAATCCGTTTTTATGATTTATATTCCAATTTGTTAAAAAGATATTAATTAAAAACCTTAAAACGCATAATTAGTGCCATTTTTCACCGCCAGGTGTCAAGTTAAAAATCTCGGGACTTTTTTTTTCAGACATTTTTAAAACACGATCTAATTTTTTTTCATGAGACTCAGACAAATAATAATTACAGAATCAGAAAGATCATTTATTTCGCCATGATACGGTATAATTTATTTTACAAAATAATTATATTTTCTATTTTATACGATTTTTTTAAAATGAGTCAAAATCGATACGTTTTTATTAAAATGATTTCTAAATCGTTCCGCTTGCATTTTCTTTCGCGCTAACAAAATATATTTTACACTAAAAAAGTTCATACTTTTCTCTATTGGAATCAGTCATTTAAAAAATTTAAATGTCTAAAACTGTTTTTTTTTTACAATTTTTCAAAAAATACTCAAAATTTTCTTTAAATACTTAATAACTACTTTATAAAAATAATCTCAGGTAACTTTTTTTCCGCGTGTAGAACGATATTATACATAATCTGTACAAAGATTGATAAAATATCTTAAAAATTACGGGTTTTTTTTAAAAAAAATTGTGTCTTTCGTTTTTTTCCCTCTTTTTGCGAGAAATATTTAATCATTATTTTTTTTAAAGTTTTTGTTTAAAAATTACCGTTGTTTGCAATTGATGCGTAAAGTTTTAAAGCGCATTAACTTAAAAATTAAGCCTTCAAACAAATAGAAAATTTAATAAAAAACTGGATTTTTTTTACTTAATAGGACGGCTGAAACTTTTGCGCATGCGCGACAGGCCACTCTTTTCGAGGTTTCAGTTGACAGGTGAAAATTTTGCGCATGCGCGATGAGGAAGGCTACTGTTTTGGCGGTTTTTGAAAGATAAAGGGAATTTCTTATGTATATACACTGTCAGTATTTGATGTTTATAGCAGTATTCAATTCATTACACATTACAGATAAATGTTTTAAAGAGTGCAAGGCAACTGACAGTTTTCTTCATACTTAAAGAATGATTTATTGAAGAACAGTGGAATAAAAAACCTCAAAAATTCCGAAATATATTTTTATCACATAGTATATTTTCTTTTTGAATGATTTTATACAGTGAATGTCACTTTTTCTCCAGTTTTTTTACCTTTTTATTCTTATACATTTTTAATTCGTCACAATTCTGTATGAATTTTTTTTTCTTACAAACCAACGAAACTTTGCATATAAATAAATGAATTTTAAAAAAGGTTTATTGATTATTAAATCATATTTTAGAAAATTACTTTGTGATTTAAAAAATAAAATAATTACTGTAATTATATAAATATTTATATTATACTTCATAAAGATAACTATCAATAAATAATACTTTTTGTAAATTTTGTAAGAAAAAAAAAATAAATAATATTTTATATAAAAATTAGTTACAAAATGTTTTATAAGATGATATACAATGAGTTATAAATAAGATATTATATAAATTATTATAATACATAAAATTATTGTTAAAATAATGAATATGTTAGTTTTGTATAACATACTTTTTTTTGTCAGATATGTGTTTAAATAATTTACTACACACACAGTGGAATGAAAAAGGTTAAAATTAAAATAAAACATCAAAATGTTTGTATCAGATTTTTTTTAATGTTTTTTTCAGTGCATGTATATATATATATATATATATATATATATAGGCTTTCTCCCATACTGTGTTTTTTTCCTAACTTATATATACAGTCAGGTCTCGTTTTATGCGGTAGATACGTTCTACCGAAAAACGCATATAAAAAAATCGCATTAAAAAAGACATTACTTGAATAGAGAAAGTAGGGATACGTTCCTCAGTTTTTTCTAAAATCGCATAAAACCAAAACAACTAGTTAAAATTAACTTAAAACCGCATAAAAAATTGCAGAAATGAAAAGAAATAGGCTGCAGGATAAATTACTTTGAATGTCTGAAAGAAATTCATACGAAACCTAAAAAAAAAAAATTGTATTCAAACCTTAATTCATTTTATTTTATGGAAAAGTAATACACATAGTTTTACATTTTTAATCATTATCGCTATCTGATAATGGTTTGCACCGTTTGCGAAGTGGTTCCAAATCACCTTCATCATCAGAAGAGACTGTCTCTGCAATAGATATTTGCGGTAATGGCCACGGTTTTTCACAAACTTCTTTCTCGTTCTGTGTAGCTCTTCCTTTTCTGACAATGTAATCAGTAATTAAACTTTGCGATAATGATTCTTTTATTTTTTTTATATAGTTCACGATATCCAGACATGCAGTTCTGCAGCTCACGTTGTAATTTAGAGGCTCGTTCAGAATTGGGGTCATTAATAAAAAAATGATTTTCTAATTTACTGCAAAGTTGAAGACCTTCTTGAATTAATTTTCCAGTGAGGGGAGTTGATTTTTCTTCCTCATCATTATCACCTTCTAGACCTACAACGCCGTCTACAGTTAGATCTAAAGTTAAATCAATAATATCATTGTCACTGCAATTCATCTATATCATCGTGGCTGAAGGTATTAAAACCATCTTCTCCAATTTCATGTGCCAAATTAATTATTTCATCTGATAGTACCGATGTTTGAGTGGTTGTATTGTCTGTCACACATGCTGGCCAAATCTTTTTCCAACAGGCATTTAAAGTTCTAGGTCTTATTTGAGTGGAAGCAGATGCAACATGAATTAAACAATCAAAAATAGAAAATTGTTTCCACACATCTTTTACTGTTAAGGACTCATTTTCTAGTTTATTCAAGATGAATTTGTACGTTGTCTTAATATAATATTTTTTAAAAGTTGCAATTATGCCTTGATCTAATGGCTGAATAAGGCTTGTTGTATTGGGCGGAAGAAATACTAGTTGAACATTTGGATGTTCTAATTGTGGATGACTTGCTACATTGTCAACAATTAATAAAACTTTAAAATTGAGAGATTTTTCCTTCATATAGGCTTCCACTTCTGGTACGAAACAATTATTGAATCATTCTGTAAAAATAGTTATTGTCATCCAGGCTTCTCTCTCTCTCTCTTTCGGGTTAGCCATCCAATGCACGGGCAGCTTGTTTTAAATCTTTACCTTTAAGGGCGCGTGGTCTAAGAGATTTATTTATTAAGAGAGGTTTCAACATCCGATCTCCTGATGCATTTCTACAAAGTAATAAGGTGACTCGATCTTTACTTGCTTTATGTCCACTTGCAGTTTTTTCATCCTTTGCGATGTAAGTACGGTTAGGCAATTTTTTCCAATAAAGTCCTGTTTCATCAGCGTTAAATACTTGATCGGCAGAATAGTCCCCATCTTCAATAATTTTCGCTAGCTCCTCTGGAAATATTTTTGCTGCTCCTTCATCTGCTGTCGCTCTCTCCCCTGTTATCTTAATATTATGAAGTGCATTTCTTTTTAAGAACCCGGTTAGCCATCCTTTGTTAGCTGAAAACTCTTTTCCAGCTTGGGAAGTGGAAGTTGATGGTTCTGACTGTTTCATTGACTTATAAAACTGAAGAGCTTTTTCTTGGATTAAATAACCACTTACAGGAATCCTTCTATGAACTTGTTCCTCAATCCAAACTGCGATGGCTCTTTCCGTTCTTTCTAATAATACATCCCTTGTGTACGATGCAAATTTGGTGCTTAATCTTGTACCAGAAATTACCTATTTTCTTATTGCAGCTTCATTCGTTTTAATTGCTCTGACAGTAGATTCGCCTAAATTAAAATGTTTTCCAATAGCCGTAGATCCTTCTCCTTTTCCTAAGCGATCTAAAATTGCAAGTTTCGTTTCCAACAAAATTGACTGTCTTGGATGGGTTTTTTTCTCCATTGGGCCAAATAAAATCTTAGAAAAGAAATTTAAAAAAATTACACTTATGATTTTCTAATGAAAAATAAAACTTTACGACACTCACTTTAAATCCAGAAATCAAAATTTGCAGCTTATTATATTGCAACTTAAATTCGCCACTTATTAAAGTGAAACTTTTATAAAAATGAACGAGGCACCGCTAAGAGAAAATATAATTTCGAAATAATGATATCGAATCGGTATACTACTGAAATAACGAATGCGAATCTAAGACTGTCGCAGCCGAGCCGCAGACGTAAGCACCAAAAAGATACGGAAATTCTCGGAATACTACGGTCTATGTCTCAGTATAAATAATAATAATAATAACAAAAATCTAGAAATGTTTGGAATACAAACCGCAAATGTTTGAAATACAAACCGCACAACTTCAAAATCGCATAAAAACAATCCGCATAAAAAGAGACCTGACTGTATTTATATTTTTAATCAAATATTCAAATGTTCAGAAAAAAGCAATCATTTCAATAGCTATCTGTAAATTTTTTTTTTATTTATTACTTATAGAAATTTGATTTTATTAAATATATATGTGTTTTTTTTAAAAAAGGATTATTTCTATTATTTCATTACTAAATGAATTCTTTGTTAATTAAAAAGTAAATCGTCTATTATTTTGGATCAAAATATATTTTAGAGACATTTTTAAGCTAGCTATATGTAATAATCTATTTTATTATTTTAGATTCTTAGAAACTATCTATTATTAAAAAAAAATGATGAAAGTTTTATGTTTTACTCTTAGCATCAGAATCGTTTTTTTTTATTGCTTCACATTAATGATTTTTTAATCCTAATGCAATATTGTTTTTTATAAGTCATACATCGAAATTTGAAGCTATATCTTATCTGTGAGGAGGAGGGAAGAAAGAACACTAATTTTACACTAAAAAAAACAGTGTTCTGGCTATAGGGAGGGGAAAGAAACCTGTCTTAAATCAAAAATAAGTGAAATGAAACAAATTTCGAAAAAGGGAAATTTTTTGACATAATTTTAGAAATCACTCACATTGTGCACGTACAAACACACCCACAGAAATGCTGGTGTCATGACGGAAAGAGAAAGCTCGAGCAATGCCGGGCTAAGCGGAGGAGGGGGTGGGGTTGGAAGTCATTTTGAATGAGTGAGTGCGTGAATATTAACGTTGCACTGTTCAGTGACACGAAGGCTTTTGGCGATGGTCCATGTAATTTTGAACCATGGTCAAGTGATGTGGACACCCCCCACCTGAGCTGGCACCCCCCTCTCCTAACTTCCACACCAACAGGAAGACGTTTGAGCTCAAATATCTAGTAATTACGTTATAAATCTTTAATCAAAATAATTGCAGCAATATAAATCTCTAATCACAATATTGCATTAGGTCAATGAAAATGCACAGTCACTCTTAAGCTGTTTTCTCTATGTTGCTTCATCCTTATATTAAATTGGGAAAAATAAATCCATTATTTTTTTCGGTAGATGGCTGTAGTGTCGATATCTCGTGAAGTATTGATCAAACAATTTCATATTTATGCTCTTTGTCTAGGTGACATTTCACACTAAAAAATTATTTTGCCTTTTTTTTTTTTGGTCCATTCAGTTGTGAGTTACAGGGTGTTAAAAAATGGAAGTCAACAAAGAGAAAATTCGGTACGTTTTACAGTTTTTCTTTGATAAAGGCAAAAATGCAAGCCAGGCGGCTGAAATTGTGATTGGTGTTTATGGTGCCGATACTGTAACAGCTAATTACATGCAGTTTTGGTTTCATCGATTCCGTTCAGGCATTTTTGATTTTAAAGTTGCCCCTTGCACCGGCAAGACCGTCATCGAAAATGTCGATAAAATCACAGAAATGGTCGAAATTGACCGGCATGTTAGTAGTCGTAGCATCGCCCAGAAGCTAAAGATCGATCATAAAGCAGTTATAAACCATTTGCGCAAAGTTAGATTCAAAAGGAATCTCCATGTTTGGGCGCCACACCAATTAACACCAAAAAAACATGATGGATCGAATTTCCATCTGCAAAGCCTGGCCAAACGGAATGAAATCGACCCATTTCTTAAGCGAATGGTGACTGGGGATGAGAAATGGGTCACATTCAACAATATTGTGTGAAAATGATCGTGGTCAAAGCCCGGTTAAGCAGTTCAAATGGTGGCCAAACCAGAACTAACATCCAGGAAGGTTCTATTGTGTATTTGGTGGGACTGGAAAGTAATAATTTATTATGAGTTGCTTCCATAGGGTCAAACATTAAATTCAGATCTCTACTGTCAACAACTGGACCGTTTGAAGCAAGCGACTGAGCAGAAACGGCCTGAATTGGCCAACAGAAGAGGTGTTGTGTTCCATCAGGACAATGCCACGCCGCACACGCCTGTTGTGACTCACCAGAAATTCTGGGAGCAAGGTTGGGAAGTTTTAATGCATCCACCATATAGTCCAGACCTGGCACCAAATGATTACCTCCTTGTTCTCACATTGCAAAACTTCCTGAGGGATAAGAAATTGGGATCAAGAGGAGATTGTGAAAATTGATTACTACAGTTTTTTGCCAATAAGGATTAAGACTTCTATGAGAGAGGCTTTATGGAGCTACCTTTAAAATGGCAACAAATTATACAGCAAAACGGTACATATTTGACCCAAATTGGACAATTCAAAGCATGTTAAATAAAGTTTTGAGTTTAATGCAAAAATAATGGATTTCTTTTCCCCCAACCTGATATATATTAGAGAGATCCTTCTAAAGCATTCTCATGATAAAATCACTCAGACTTTTCTGGCTTTTTTCAGATGCATTGACAAGAGACTTAGCAACAAAAATAGTTGTAACTTTCATTCATTGTTATTCATTTTCATTCATACTATTAATAAAAAGAATCTACAAATGTCCTACAAATAATATTTCCTGCCACAATATTATTTCTGCAAGGAAGCAAAGTCTGAAATTTCTATATTAAAAACAATTGTTCAAAAGGATTCATAGTATTCATTCATATAACATCAAGAAAAAATATTTCAAATCTGATTCTAAATAATTATTTTAAATTTTATGTTTTAGTGTACTTATTTATTATACATTTAATATATATATATTTAAATTATTGGTGTACGTAATTTTTTTTTTTTTTTTTTTTTTTGTTCTCTTAACCAAATCTATTGTATTAAAATTTACATTTGATTTATGTATGAAAGAAATTAAATTGTAAATGTGGTTTTTGAATTTTCTATGTACTATTAATAAATGTTAACTAATTTAACTTTAATTTTATGTAATATTATACTTAAAATAATCTACATAATATTAAAAAGATGTGTTCCCATAAGTAGATTAATATATTATAAGACTTCAATACCTATTAAAAACCAAATTCCTTTTTCAGGGTGGACAGCAGTTATCGTTCAGCTATGAGTGTACAGTCATCTTTGGTGATGTATCCCATATATGCATATGGGACAGAAGAACAAAGAGAAAAATACTTGCCAAAATTAGGTAAGACTATGTTTTGCAATAATTAATCATTTTCTTCTCTATAAAATGTTCGAACATGCTATGATTACTGTTTAAGAGATGCATCATGCAGTTTTAAGAGCAGTGAGGAAAACTCTTATCCCCAGAAGAGTTTATCAGTGATAAATTAGACAAGAGAAAGTAAAATTGTGTGAAGCTGTAAGTGGAGTAATATGATTTAGGTGCCATGATCACACACAATTAAAGTTGTTTGTTGAAAGTAATTTAATTTTTTTTAATCTGTATATTTTTGTATGCTTAAGTCTGTACTTTTATTTTAAAATGTCATGGTCTTGTCATGATTCATCCATATAGTTGCATGTAATTGGTAAATTGGGGGGATATGAGAAATTAATACTTTTATATTCAAGAAAACTTATTGAAGAAAATTCTCTTGTCATCATTTTAGCACACACTATACCATTAGTTTCTAAACTGAGAAGTGCCTATCCTGAATGTATGAATTTACTTAAAGGAAAGTGCAAAAAGTTCTACAAATGTAATTTTCATAATATATCACATGCATAGATACAAATATATATATATATATATATATATATATAAATGAATGAAAATTTGTAATAAATGTAAATAAATGTATTATACATTTAACTCATTCTAATTTCTGATTTAAAATTTTTTTAATTGGAAATCGTTTTATGCCAAGTTTAATGTTATAAGGAAGGTGTAGTAACAAAGTTTGGAAACTACTGCATTATACTATGATATTATTATTCCTACTATTGTTTTAAACACATGAGTAAATTTATTAGATTTTATATCCGTAAGAATAAAAATTATATAAAAAGCTTTTGCTAATCTACCTATACAAATTCTTCTCAAATTCCATTGAAATCTTATTTTTTTAAGGATGATTTTTCAATTTTTTAAGTTTTTATTTATGGATATGAAAGTTAATGGGAAATATTTTTAATTTATTACAAATATTATCATTTAAAATACAGTATAATTGGCATTATATTTTTTAGCAAAGGGAGAACTTATTGGCTGTTTTGGTCTCACTGAGCCAAACCATGGTAGTGATCCTGGTGGGATGGAGACTAATGCTGTTTATAATTCCCAGAATAAAACATTCACACTAAATGGTTCAAAAACATGGTGAGAATTTTCAAATTTTCAATCTCGCATAATTTTTTATTACATTTTGTGTAAAATGAATGTTTTGAGTTCACTTTTAAATGTTTTGAAACTTGAATTGTTTTTTTTTTAACATTTAAATTGCAGATAATAATCCAATTCACATTTAGTCCCTCTAAAATCATTATTGAAAAACCTGAATAATCTTATATGATACAAATATCCAATTTCTGTTGCATCTGTAAAGAAATTCGTAAGAAGTTCTTTGTTCTTCGTATTATGTAAAATTTGCATACTGTGCATGATAAATGAAGCAAAAAGTACTAAGAACTTCATATGAATTTCTGTACACTTTTGTTTCATTTCATCCTGCAAAATATGCAAATTCTATGGTTAGATGCTTTTACAGTTAATAAATTTTGTTCCTAAAAATAATTTTTTTTAGAAAAATTGAAAACTTTAGCTACTCTTATGAACATTTTCAAAAAATATTTCTTTTTAACCTGTGAGAACTTGCACTTAATTCCACAATAGGAGAATTCACACATGCTCTTTAAATTTTTCTTAAAAATAATTGTTGTGCTAATTTATGTATTTTTAATCATTTTTTTTAGAAAATAATAACTGAATAATTATGTATATTAGTTTAGAATTGACACTAAACATGAAAGTATTTATTAAAAATTAAAACTTGTATATTTCAAAAACAATTTTGACCCTCATCAAATTATTACAGAAGTTACAAATATATGTAGTGTGATTTGAATAGTATATTTCAAAGTTTCATAAATTATCTGATAAAAAAAAAGTAGCTAGGAATGAACAAATGATGAAAAGAGATGAAGATTAGAAGAAGACCAATTACAAATGCAAATGGTTTCAGTATACAATTTAACGTCTAGTGTCATCTACAGTTTCGGGAAAGAGTTTCAAGACACTGAATCCATATTTGGAATACCTTGGGCATATCCAACCTAGATGTATAACAATGAATGAGGATTGTTATTTGACATTTTCAGCATGGCAATATTGGACTGCTACAGCTGTTGCCTAATCTGTGTGCTGCTAATTTAACACGAGTTTCACAATCTATAGTTGCCTAAAAGCCTCATGCAAAAAGGTTATGTTTCAAAAGATTCTTTGTTTATGTCCCACTCACTGCAGCACACATTTACCACAATGCAGTTAACATGCACCTTGGACTAGATATAAGTAGAGCATCATGCTTTTTACAGATGGATTGAAGTTCAGCCCAGACATTCTTGGCTTGACTCATGTTTGGAGAGAACTTGGGACACCATACAATCTCTCCCTCATCAGGGAAAATGTTAAGTACAGTAGTGGAGGTGTAATGGTTTGGGAAGGCATTATGTTAGATGCACATACTCCTCTGCATGTATTTTATGAAGTCTTCCTAGCTACAGTGAAGTATGAAAAGGAGTTCTTAAGGCGATATATATATTCAACTATTCAGTGGTGCAATTGGTCCTGGACTTTTATTTATGGATGACAATGCCCGCTTACTTTATTCAACTTGGCTGGTTGATTACATGAAAAGTGAGGATATTTGTAGTGTGGATTGTCCAGCCAGATCTCCTGACTTTAACCCTATTGAACATGTTAAAGATGCTCTTTGGAGAGCAATTGCATCTTGTGATCCTTTTTTGAAAAAAAGGATTTACAAAGCTAAAAACTTTTACTACAATAGTAGGATCAACTGCCACAAGAAATCCTCAACTGTCTCCTCTACAGTTTGCCATTATGCTGTACAGTTTGTCTGACTGTGAGAAAGGACTATGCACCATATTAGACTCATTTTCAATTTGATATTGCAATGTGGATTTTAAATACCCCTAACTATGAGCTTCACTGATAATCGTGCAAACAGGAAAGGACTTTTGAATAATACATCTTTTTTTGGTGATCAATGATACATCTTTTTCTTTGTCTGTAATATCCATGTTAAATTTCATAAAAATCTATCCATTAATTTTTCATAGATTCTGCAGATTTTTTAATTTTGCACACAAATGTATGTATTTGCACTGGTCTTTAGAATTAAAGGATAATGGCAGGTATAAAACATAACTGATTCTTAATACAAAATTATGATTTGAAATTTTTACAAAAGCATTAGTTAACATAAATTACAATGTTGATATGTTGATTATTCCACAAGTATTAAAATTAAAACTGAATTTTTGGAAATTAGATAATGACGAAAAAATTAAATCACCTTTTGGAGAAAAGGTTTTTCTTTAATATGGTGTATGGTCACCTCAGACAAATATGCATACTTCACATCCTGATTTCTTAGACTTTACCAAAGTGTTGCTGAAGTCTTATGAATTTGCATGTCTCTCTTCTAAAAGTGTACTTTTCAGCTTCTAGAAGGTCCAGAGAGAATGGAGGCTGAAATTTAGTGTCTTAAAGCATTCCGTTCATGCTTAGTTGGGTGATTAAGTTGACCAAACTAATCGAGTAATTTATTCTATTTGCAAGTATTCAAATGCTGGATGTGGTCGAACATTGTCATCCATTAACAAAGACTGGGCCAACTGCATTCCTAAAAAGTGTAACTTGGGATTCCAATGACTTGTCCACATATTTCAGCAATGCAAAATTTTGTGATTGACAATGTGATGCATTGTCAATCACAAAATTTGCATATTTCTGGCACTAATGTATGTGTAGAATGGCAATTTTGTGTTCAGTCGCTTGTAATTAACATAAATAATTGCAGCATTTGGCATTGGTTGCAACATTAACTCAGCTAGCATATTTTTTCTCATCCTTTAATTTTGATGATCTGTGTATATATAACTTAATATCTAATCATCTACTATTTAAATTCAAGTAAAATTTGACTAATTAGAATTTGTGAATGAATCTGAGATATATTATACTCATTTTTTCCTCTTTTAGGATAACAAATTCTCCTGTTGCGGATGTATTTGTTATTTGGGCAAAGCATGATGGGAAAGTTAAAGGGTTTATTCTAGAAAAAGGCATGAAAGGATTATCTGCGCCTAAAATTGAAGGAAAATTCTCCCTGAGAGCTTCAATAACAGGAATGATAGTAATGGAAGATGTGATTATTCCTGAAGAAAATTTACTTCCTAATATTCAAGGATTACAGGTTTAGTGTACAGTTTTAGAGTTTTTTAATATTATGAAACTATTTTTTAAATTTATGCTGGTATAGTACTTTTTTTTAAAAAAATAATCACTAATGTACAATTCTTCAAGCAAAAAAAAAGAAAAAGGAATGAGTTTGTATTTTTTCAATTTCAATTACTGTTTATTCAAAGAATAACTTTTAATTAGAAATTCTGTACTGTGATTTGTTTACTTTTAAATTAAGTCTTTGGAATTTTTCGGAATCGCCACGATACGGTATAATTTATTTTACAAAATAATAATTTTACGAAATAATATTTTCTATTTTTACGATTTTTTTCTAAAATGAGTCAAAATCTATACGTTTTTATGAAAATGATTTCTAAATCGTTCCGATTGCATTTTTTTCGCGTTAATGAAATGATATTTTACACTAAAAAAGTTCATACTTTTCTTGTTTAGAACCAGTAATTTAAAAAGTAAAATGTCAAAATATTTTTACGATTTTTCAAAAATACTCAAAATTTTATTTAAATATTTAATAATCTCTTTATTTATAAAAATAATCTCACGAAACTTTTTTTCCGTGTGTTGAATGATATTATCCGCAATCTGTACAAAGATTGAAAAAATTGCTTAAAAATTACGGTTTAAAAAAAAATTGTGTTTTTTGTTTTTTTCCCTTTTTGTGAGAAACATTTAAGCATTATTTTTGTTACATTTTTGTTTAAAAATTACCGTTGTTTGCAATCGATATATGAAGTTTGAAGGCATTAACTTAAAAATGAAGCCTGAAAAAAATTAAACTTTAACAAATAACGCAAGGCAAAATTGAATATCTCTTCCTTTTATTTTAAAGGTTTCTTATTTCTTTTTTTCCAAAGATTTCTTGGAGTGGTCAGTTAGAGCGTTTTCGTTTGTACCTGAATTCAAAACAACATCATCACTTAATATTTATGATTTTTTAAAAAATACTCAAAATTTTATTCGCGCATTTAATAACTTCGCCAGCAATTTTGTAATTGGAAAGATAATTTATTTCGTCACGAGATACAATATGCTTTTTTAACAAAACAACAGTACTTTATATATTTTAAGATTTTTTTTAAATGAATCAATATCGATGCGTTTATATGAAAATGATTTTTAAAAAACTCATACTTTGATCTTTTGGAATTAGTGATTTAAAAAATAAAATGTTGAAAACTTTTTTACAAATTGTTAAAATGTATTCAAATTTTCAATATTTAATAACTACTTATCAAATTCAAAGTTTTTATAACTTTTTCATTTATAAAAATAATTGTATGAAACTTTTTTTCTGTACATCGAACATTTCAAAAAATGCTCACAATATTAATTCAACATTTAATACAGTTGTGAAATTTTGTAATTATAAAAATTTCTACTTTTTTCAACAACATACAACTATTTTTAGAAACTTACATTTTCGTTTCCAGAGCCTAAAAAGTTGCAAAGTGAGTGAGTGAATATTAAAGTCCCACTGTTCACTTACTTGAGAGCTCTGCTAGTGAGGGGGGAAGGGGAATTTTCATGACAATATGTTATGCATTTAAAAATGTTCATGCAACACCTGGGGGAAATAAACCTGTCTGACAGAAAAGAAGTAAAAAAATTTTGAAACAGTTCTACACTCGTTAAAAGCCTGAGCGGGCCTAAAAGTTGCAAAGTGAGTAAGTGAGTATTATAGTCCAACTGTTCTCTTACTCGAAAGCTCTGATAGCGAGATGGGAAGGGGAATTTCCATGACAATATGTTATGCATTTAAAAATGTTCATGCTATACCTGGGGGAAATAAACTTGTCTGACAGAAAAGAAGTGAAAAAATTTTGAAACAGTTCTACACTCGTTAAAACCCTGAGCAACACTGGGCTAAGCGGAGGAAGAGGGTGGAAGTCATTTTGAAAAAGAGTATTCGAAATGCTGATTTTTTGTGAAAGAAGGGGGAAATTTATAAAAGTAGAGAAAGTCCGTGCAGTGCCCGGCTATGCAGCTAGTATATATATATAATGTTTGACATTAAAATAAAATTGCAAAAATTTGAAAGTTAACCTATTTATTACTAATTTGGAATATTTTTAATTTTTATTTGCATTTATTAGGGTCCTTTTGGTTGCTTGAATAATGCTAGATTTGGAATATCTTGGGGAGCTTTAGGTGCTGCAGAATTTTGTTATGAAATGGCAAGAAGTTACGTTTTAGACAGGTTTGTATATTAACACTTATAAAAAGGAATACATTTATTCTTATTGTACTAATTTTCGAATAATATGGTGTCCATTATAATGTGGACAATTTTTATATAATCAAGGATATATTTCAATGAGAAAGTGATTTACAGTAAAAATTGTCATTTATTTTGCCAAATTCAATATGCTAATACAATGGAACCTTGCATAACAAGTATAAGTCATTCTGGAATCTTACTTATAATGCAAAACATTTGTTTAAGGAAACAACTTTTCCTATATAACCAAAATACAATAATGTGTTTCATGCTGAGAAAATACTCAAATTTTATATATCATGCTTATTTAAAGAAAATTTTTATGCATGAAAAGGCGCAAGTCATCTTCATCTCTTCTTCTATTGTAGAATCTATCAACTTGGAATGTGGGAATTAGATTTGAGGAAAATTTAGTGAACATGTAAAATTACATTTTGTAGCATGCTTAGTTACAGCCTTATTACATTTGCACTTCTTAATGTATGATGCAACAATTTTTGTGAGTTCAGCATTTATTCCTCTGACAAATTCTTCATCCGGGTTTCTTGCTGTGAAACAATGTAACTACTTGAACTTTTTTGTGAACAGCTCTTGTGGAAGAACACAATCAAGTTTATTGACATTGTCCTCCTGCACGCCGATGATTTTGGCCAAAGACTTATTGATCACAGGGTTGTCTTGGTAGCCCTCTTATAAATGCTTGATTCTCTTGAAGTAGGTAACTCTGAAAGTGAGATTGATCCCATAAATCACCTAAAAATATTCTAAGAGTGTTTTAATATAATGCTTCTTAAAGTTAGAAATTACCTATTGGTTCATAAGCTGGAGTGATTGAGTGGTGTTGAAAGGCAGAAACTAGACCTTAATTTTTTATTTCTGAAAGATGTCATTTTGTGGGTGTAGATGATGGGCAGGAACAATTGACCATACATAAAGTGGCAGATTCATCTCAAGGAAATATTTTTTTACAGGGAGAAAAAGGCTTCATTGACTCAATTAGTAAAAAGATAATGTGTCACCCAAGTCTTGTTGAATCTTCATAACATATTTAACTTGCTCTTCTGGACTTAACACTTCTGAATGTTTAAGAAGTAATAGTTTTTTGAGTCATTACATATTAGCACAAAATAGCATAAAATGGTCTTTCATTGGTTTGGAACTGGGCAATGCATTCTCCTTTGCAGTTATATTGTCTCATTTCAACATCTTTTTCTAGAAAAAGTTTGTTACAACAAGTAAACTTCAGAAGCTTCTTGAACTCGCTAATAAAGTTTTTTTACTGCATTTGTGTCTAAGCTTGCTACTTACTGTGTCTTACAACTTTTCTTCTCAAACTTTCCAAGACTTTTTTAACACTTTCTTAATACAATTAGCAAAAATCACTTTCACACCTTTTTACTAGTTTTCTTGTTAAACAATATTGCCTTGCAATAGCTTTTTGTATATCCATAAGAAAAACAACCTTTCAATGTTGTCCGGAATACATGACTCTATTGTACGTATTCTTGTCATTTTCTTTTAACATTTATCTTCTTAACTGACATTTTCCGCAGGCAACATAAATGTAGCAAACTTTGCTCATTTTGTTATATCTATGAGCATGTGTTTATCTCTGTTTAAAAGCGTACTGTACTGTCTCAATATTGGTAGTATATTTTGTGCAGCATTTAAGATTTTATATCTGGTTTAGGTCAACAAATGAGGTCGGTTTTCCTCTAAATTTCATACATTTGCAGATGCCACTGTTATTCTTAGTCCATTATAATATTGCAGGGAACACTCAGCAAATGACAGAACATATATTTCTGAAGAAATATTGTTTTTTTCAAGTGATTTTAGTCATTTTGAAGCTAATAACTCATAATTATAGTAATTTATTGGATTCCTCTCTAAATAGAGATGAATTTGAGAGTGATTCACTAGCCATTTGAAATATTTAGCCATGGTGCACTCATGTCTTTTACAAAAAGAACAATCCAATGCAAAAGATTACATTTCTAGCGGTTCCCATGCAGATGAATGAGCAAAGTAACCACACAAGTATGCCAGTGGAGAATCAACTAGTACATATGGAAAAGACTTTAGTTATACTCTCACCTTCTTGACAATGAGTGTGTTTTATTGCTCCAAAAAAAACTTTAAAAGAGAATTAAAAAAAACCCACATTTGGTACAAAGAAGGAAGTAGAACTTTGCCTTGAATGATTTTGAAATGAACTGTACTGTAATATCTAACTTAATTTGTGTATAAATTCATGCAGATATATGAATTTAATAATTTAATTTATGAACTATGTTCTTTTTATCTGAATGGATATTTAAAAAGTATGCTGTTTTTTAACTACCAAATTATGTAATAAAAAATATGCAATTTTTAAGCAACTTTGTTAAAAAAAAAATTGAGCAGTCAAACAATGATTTGTTAAATCTGCCACATGTTCTAATTTTTTAATGAGTTTGTTTCATTTCTATGATTATTTTTTCTTTGGCATTATTCTTGTAAATGTTCAGTTTTTCACACACGCATAAGCAGAATCACAAGTAATATATCTGATTACAAGTTTAGAAAAGGTTTGATCATAAGAGGCATTAAGATTCCTAGATGACTCATGTAGTAGATAGAGGCACAATCCAAGATTTCCCTTCCATTGTGTAATTTGTTGAAGGTTCCATTGTAATTTAATTTTCAATTATCATATTGTATTTTTTAATCCTTTTATTTACAGAATTCAATTTGGAAACCCTCTTGCAAAAAATCAATTAATTCAGAAGAAACTTGCTGATATGCTTACTGAAATATCAATAGGTCTTCAAGCATGTTTGCAAGTAGGAAGACTAAAAGATGAGGGAAAGTATGTGAATATTTTACTTTTTTAATGTATTTCCCCCCATACCCCCTTTATATAAATTGCCTTTTGAATATATTTAGTGCCAATATATGTTTTTAGTTTGGTTGTAAATACATAAGCTTTTATAAAACACCATAAATTTATATCCTAATTCAACCAAAATAACATTACATGTGGAGATTGCTATATACTTATATAATCACATTATTATTTACCACAAATTCTCCATATATAAAACTAGAAAATGAGGTATCTGCCCAACCTTGATGTTATTCAATAATTTGCTTAAAATAATGAAATAGCTGTATAAGATAAGTACATACATATATGTATTGATTAAAATCAAGTCTAAAAATTGATACTTTTGAAATTTTGTTTATCTTATAGAAGTTAATATTGAAAATTTATTTTTCTAACAAAGATACTAAAATGAAATTAGATTGGACATAATTAGGGGGAAAGTACTGTTAATCTTGGAAACAAAAATGTACATATGCATTTGTGTGTGTGTATATATATATATATATATATATATATATATATTTAGTTACAATTTTTTTAAAAAATGTTGTCTTGTGTCATTCAGTTACTAATGTATAACTTGCATACTTGAAAGTTCTTAAAATTTTTTGTAAGGATAATGGTTTTTTGTTTTTATTTTCTTATGTAAATGACAATTTTTTATGCATTTATCCAAAAATATGTGATAGTAGTTAATTATGAATATGTATTTTTAGGGCACCTCCTGAAATGATTTCACTTGTTAAGAGAAATTCTTGTGGTAAGGCATTAGATATTGCTCGAACAGCAAGAGATATGCTGGGAGGAAATGGAATCAGTGATGAGTATCATATTATTCGCCATGTGATGAATTTAGAAGCTGTTAATACATATGAAGGTTTGTATAATAAAATGTTAATTTAAATGTATAATGTACACACATTCAATTGAAAATTATGTATTAAATGTCAATGCATAAATTATTATTTTATCTTTTTTCTCCTCTTTTCATTAGGTACTCATGATGTGCATGCTCTGATTTTAGGGAGAGCTATTACAGGACTACAGGCTTTTAAAAGCTAATTTTCTGTTTGAAGATAAAGTATTGCCATAAATTGTTTAAAATAAAAATTTTATTTTTTTTACATGGAAAAAATAAAGTATATATTGTTGCAAATAGTGGTCTTAATTCTTATAACAATTTAAATATATATATATATATATATATATATATATATATATATATATATATATATATGTTTGTACTTTTTTTAAAAAAATGTACAAAAAGTCTAGATTAAGTTAAATAATTGCCTTTTACTGCAGAAAGTAAGATATTAAGTAATTAATAAGAACAAAGCACACACACAACTGTTTTTACATAAGAAATCCATAAAGATTTTTAAATGATATTCATTTGGTGAGCAATATATATAAAAAACTTTTGATCCAAAAAAACTATGCAATGTTTTTGTATTCTTCACAGAAATTAAGCATAGTTTTAATAAGTTTAATTATCAAACCCACAAACTTCAGGTTAATAATTTTGCTTATGTAGTTCAGATTTACAGATATTTTAACAGCTTTTGGTCCTCTAAATAAAATTCGTATGCACTAAGTAATTTTACCTATGCACGAATATTTTTAAAAAAAAATTTTGAAATTCATTTTAAAAATAGTTAGGCACTCTGAAATTTTTTTTTTTACATGTTCTACTGTGGGAAAGTTATGCTAATCCAATCTTGTATTTGTCCGGACATTCTTTTTACAGTTTTAAAAAAAACTATGTCATAAATAATTGGTGTGAATCATTCTTTTTATGGCTGCTTAATTTGTTTTCTCCTTTTCCCAACAGTTGATGTAACTGATTGATGTAACTGACTATATAAATATTTTTAAACACCAATGATGATAACATGGTGAAGAATTCATGCAATTAATAAGATCTGTAGCGGTATCTTCATAAGTCAGTAACAGCCTCTGGACAGAAATGATCACTTTTGTCTAGTGGTTATGTTACGTGGCTGCGAAACCTAGGGTTTTGTCCTCGTATGTATCACCACAGATCCATAAATGTAGCATAGTTTCTGGTAATAAGTAAATGTGTGTCCTTCCCTATTCCTAACAGTTTCCCATCTAACTTGAGTCAATTTATTACTTCCTATGTGTAAAAACTAACAAAGCTGAGAAATTAGTATTTCAGCAATAGAATACAAGGGGCTAAAAAAACTCAGAAAACCAACTAAGGTCAGACATTTTAGGACATATGTACATATGCAGCATGATGTACTATGTTAGAAGATTATAAAGCATATTAGCAGTGTTTGTTAAGCATTTCTAAGAAAATTATTTAACACTAGACATCAAGTTAATGCCTCTGATATGTCCAAGAGCAGAGGCGGATTAAGTGGCTGGCGGCCGCCAGGGTCCCCCAGCGCTAGTAGGGGCCCCAAGTTTGATGAATTCCAGTTATAAATTCAACATGCAACAAAAAGATTTTGAACCGATATTGCAATCCCATTGATTTTCACGTGTTTGAGTAGACATAGCCATCTTTCTTCTGCATATCTGTATTTTTGAAATCTGTACAAAATTTTCGTACGCGTTTTTTTTCTTTTTTTTTTTACACAAAATTTTATTTCAAATAAATGAACACAATTCAAGTCAAGAAAGTTCGTATTAGTTCACAGGCGTTCTTAGATGCTCTCGGATACATTTTACACTAATGGAGAAAAAAAATCTTAACACCAAGAAAAAATTATTGTAGACTGATGAAACTTCACAAATATATTTGTCTAGGTAAAGTATTTAATTAATTAAAGTTTCAAGATCACAAGTTATGTAATCGCGAGAAGAGCTTTTTCAAATGTGAAATGATGGTACATTAAAAACTTTGCAATTGCCAGAATTTTAAAAGTAAACGTGCATACAATATGCCGAACTAGATAACAGTTTGTGGGATAAAAATGCATATCTGTTATTCTTGGTGGGTCAATATAAAGTTGTTTAATTCTGATTGTGGATGATGTTGTCCAGTGATGTCCCATTCGTGCTCGATTGGAGAAAGATGTGGTGATTTAGCAAACCAAGGTAACACGTTGGCCCTCTATAGAACATCAAAGAGTATGAGGGATCGCGTCATCCTTTTGGAAAACACCCCTTGAATTATGTTTATAAATGATGGTGCAAGAGTTTAAATCACAGACTAACGCACAAGTTTGCATTCAGGGTGTGTGAATTAACCTCGAGAGTGCTCCTGTTATCAAAGGAAATTTCTCGCATCAGACTATAACTCTATGTGCAAGCCCAGTGTGTCTAAGCCGCTTAAAGGTTGTTTGCGGACGCTGACTTAGCCTTCTTCAAATCAATATACAACTATCACTGGTACTAAGAGAGAAACAACTTTGAACACAACACATTGCAACTACGCACTCTAAAGATGCCTAGCGTGACATGTCAGTGATTTGAAGCTAATGGTATGAACACATCAGAGCATATGGCTGGAAGCTATTTTTCAAACGATTGATTTGTTACAGGTCACTGCGTCGCTCTGGTGCCGAAAAAAAACTATTACTTCTATAGATGCATTACGATGTTCCCTAGCCATGTGGTGAATACGGTCTTCTCTGTAAGTGGCGACCCGTGAGTGGTTGGACCATAGTTTTCCTCCCGAGACCACTGTTGCCAAAAATCACGCACAATGGACTCACCCCTACCAAGTCTTTCGGTAACATCTTGGAAAGAAAATCACCCGTTTTTTTAGTTCTATTATACTATCTCGTTCAAACTCAATGAGCTGTTAATAGTGGCTTCTTCGTCTATAGTCATTTTGGAGTGACATCAACTCATTACGTCAAATCTTAACGATAAATAAGACTCAAGAACTTCATAACTCATATTTAAGGCCGTCTTCGGTAAAAGTAAAGAGAGCTTGAACTAAACGCGAAGCACATTTTCAGACAGAAAAAATGCCTCAATTTTTATGGAAATTTGCAATATTATAACTCATACCTTTTTAACAATATAGTGTTTTTAAAAATACCAAAATATTTCATGAATACTTTCTTTTTTGTTTTAATACGTGAAGGCATAGCCCATTTAACATTACGGTATAGGAGAAAAAGCGCGAAACACATTTTATACCAGAAAAAATGAAACTCGGTTAAAAACGGATAGTATGATAAAAAAAATTCTACTCTTTAAAGGATAGTGATGCCAGAATATCATATTAATGTTTCATTTCTTTTATATCTGAAAAAATGTTCCAAATTCGGGTCCTATTTAACATTAACCGAAGACAGCCTTTAAGTACATCGGATTCGCATCCTCAAAGTGGTGCAACTAACATCACGCTTAACGCGAACATTGAATCAGTCATATTTCAGACGTATAAACGCACCTACCAAATTTCTTTGATATAGCACAACCTCTTCTTTTGGTGATGGTATTTTTATTTTCATCAGTGAATTTCCTAATGAAGTTATGCGATAAAAGATACGTCTTGTGCAAATCAAACTATTTCAAGCTAGTTGTATTTAGGTCTTAATAACAAGATAAAGATTCATAAAAGCGGCACTGGCTAAAATCCGTGATTCGAATGAGGGGAAAAAACCCACAGTACTCTCTCTGGAGGCAACTTCCCTTTTGAAACAGTTGGGCAAATATGAAACTTTCCTAATGACCATGATATAAAATACCATATTTCAGAGAATAAATTCTACTAGAAAATCAGTGCAATAAGTTGAGAGTGAATTATTAAAAGGATATAGTCTGCTAAAACCTCTAGAAAATTATATTCAAAATTTCATAAATGAATTTGGAAAAATGGAACAAGGAGCAACTGATTTATCAGGGTAACTCATTTGAAGAGGAAGCAGGGCAAACTCGCAGGCAGCAAGAGAAAAAAAATTATTTTCGGTGAAAGTAAAGAAGTCGGCAGTGAATTTTTGAAAGAAGAGAAAATTTCATAGTGAATTCATTTTATGTCATATGCCACAGGGCAAGAGCAGAACTATCCCGAAGACGTGAGATTTATGAAAATGTTATAGAACACTTTACTGTTCTTTTTGACGAGATTATTACCTGAAATTAAGAAAGCTACACAAAAACTAAATGAAACTTACAAAGATGATATTGAATTTTTTAAATTTTAATTATATGAATTGGAACAGTTTACTATTTTTTTAAAAGTAAACGAATATACAGTGAGAACCCTTTTACGAATTTATCAAGGGAAATCTTAATGTAGAGATACTTTTGAAAATATTTTCATTAATACCGATATCGAATGCATTAGTCGAGAGATCTTTTTCAGTTTTAAAGAGTGTTAAAAATTATTTAAGAAGCCCTATGGGAGAGAAGACAAATTGAACAACATGGCTATATATTTTTATTTAACAAGATATTTTGGACAAAATAGATACGACAAAAATAATTGCTGAATTTGCCGAAGACAAATCAAGAAGCAAAGTTGTAAATTGTTTAGTAAGGTTTTTAATTTTTTTTTAAATACAGTTAATATTTTTCTTTAGCCGTTGAGGTTTATTATTAGCAATACATTTTATTTTGAGAATTCAAGAGACGTCAGTGAATCTTTTCACTATTTTAGTTTTTTGATATTTGAGCCCAAGGGCCTCAAACCTTTTACCACCAACTACCTTAATCTGCCTCTGTCCAAAGACAATCTTGGATCACTCATAGCTCTATTTCCACAGCTTGGAGAGTGTTTTAATTTACAGAAACAGCTATATTAGACATCAGTAATGATTCAGGAACAACGACAATGGCAAATGACCTGTATATCCCTACAGTTTGAAAGGGACAGAGGGAAGAATGCAGGAAAATGCAATAGACTGCATAATGATGATTTATTTATATGATGGCCGGTACCACGTGCACCATTAATGCCTGGTCATAGGAGACAGTGTTTTCAATGAGGTCAAATACTCTTTTAAGAGAGCAAATCTAATTTAATTTGACTGATTCTGGAGAGAGCAGGAAACATTCATAAACTCCTCCAATATCGAAATAGACTGGTTTAGAAGTAGCAGGGTTCTCGTTTACAGCGGTATGCTTGACTGTGTGCTATTTTTTCCCAAAATAAGGTTCTTTTTTCTCAAATTCCTTTTCAAGGACGGCAATACTACATCTTATCAAAAACAGAGAATGAAGATGGCCAGCAAGATCACCAAATCTAAAATCAATTTGGAATTTCACATCTAATCTAATTGTATAGGATATTTTTCAAAGAAGCTAGGCAGCAGATCACCTGCCACAATATCAGAACTGTGATTGGCAATACAAGGGGAAAGAACAACAGTGCTTAACAACTCTTTGTAGTTAGGGATTAAAAGAACCACCTGGTTTTTTTTAACCTACTCTTAGAGAGCAAGTACACTTGAGTCCTACTACACCAGAAACGTATTCTTTGTTCTTCCAAATCACTTTCCCTCATTGCCTAGAATAGAAGACTGGCAAACGAGCATCTTCAATTCTTACTATTAATTATTTCCTCTTACTGTGCAGATTAGAATAGACAAGTCTTTTCCAGTTCCATATCTCTTCGCCTCTCTGTGAAATGCAAAAGCTTGACAGAAGTCTTCAGTTAATTTCTGATTCCAAACTATTTCCCTTTGCTGTGAAAATAAAAAAAAACTTGATAGGTAACTTTTCTAGTTCCAACTGATTTCCTTCACTGAAAAATCAATTAAAGTGTTCAGTTCCTTTCTGATTCCTCTCACATATGCACCAATTCTTTTTTTCAAATTATACATTCACTCTAGACTTATCCTTTACAATTTAGATATAGTTTCTTACTCTAATATAGTAAGTAATACTATTCTAGAGGAAGAATATAAGCACCAGTAACTATAAAATGTTTCTAAAAAATTAGCACAATTTACTTTTTATCTGTTAACTGTATATTGTGATATTCCAGAATAATTTGCTGGCAGTAACATACATTGTAATGAGTAATTCACATTTGACAAATTTGAATAATTACATATTGGAACTTTAAATCAATATATATGTATATATATTAAGTCCATTTCATAACGGATTTAAGTGTATCCAAACAACTTTGTTTTTATCCTTTAATTATGAACTAATTCCAAAATTTCATTTTTTAGGTATTTAGAATGCAAGAGTATTAATGTATAAATATTTAGCTCCTTTACATTTATTATTCTCCCAGGTAATACTTTTGATTATCAATGTGGTTCTTAGAGACTACATTATAAGGTTAATCATTCAAAAACGTTTTGCTGCTTTGTCGTGATTAGGGGCTGTTATGCGCCTCAAATCTTTCAAGGCTCAAATCCCTAGTTGTGTGGAAATTAGGAGAGTTGGGGACTAACTAAAATATTCTCATTATCTGAGCATGGATAAAAATTATGAGTCAGTTTTCAATAGCCCTTGTATTACATCTAAATGCAATTTTAATGAACTATTAATTAGCTACAATACATTTATAAATATCGATGCAATATTTGTCATTATGAATTTGAAGTATTTTATATGAATATTGTTTTTATCTTGATTCTTGTAGCAGAGTAATTGGAGTGAAAAACAAATAAAATTGGAACAGAAATTTATATATTTAAAGTATTTTGCATACACTTAGTATTTTGTTCTTTTTACATAGAAGTCAAATTTATGCAGAATTAATTCAATGTCCATGGATAATAAAACAAAAAAAAATAGATCAGAATACTTTGCATATGCATTGTTTATATATATATATAAAAAAAATCAAATGACTTATTACTTTTTTTAAAAATAAAAATTCTCTTATATCTTGTTTCATGTAAAGCATTCTATGAATTTCATGCTTACATTTTCATATTATGTATTATCTTAATTAATTTTAAAACTTTGAAAAAGGGAATGCAATGAAAGCTTCCAGGCACTTAAACATTGTCAAGTTTTTTTCTGAAAAACCCATATTGAAAAAGTACCAAGATACTTTATTTTTTTCTATATGTTGATAAAAACAGAAAATGCTATTCTCTATGGTATGAATGCAATTTAAAGGTGTGGTTCTTTTAAAATATTCAACCAATTTTATTTTATCTAGGATATGTACAGCAATGGTCTTCAAACTGTTTTGCAGAACCAGAAGGGTTTTACATATCAAAATAAAAATCCCAAAAGAAAATGTTGTTGTGACTAATGCCACCTGCCTGATCAAGTCAGATTGAGGCCCGCGAAATTCATCACGGCTAAGGGCTAGAACTTTTACGCCTGCCTTTAGCCTTTGCTTTGGGTGCTATGCAGGTGAAAGTACGATTTTGCTCGGTTCCACCCCAATTTAAGAGGGAGTGGCCTCCCACCACTCTTCACTTTCTACCAACCACACAAGAGGACTTGCATCTCAACGGCTATTTAGAGTATCCCCATGCCGCAAAGGCACTATACATTTACAAACATCCATGTCTTCTCCGGGATTCAAACCCAGTCCCTATGGCACCGGAGTCAGCGTTGCTAACCACTATACCGGTTGGGTGACTCAAAAAGAAAATAAATGTGCATGCAAAAAAAGTTTAAGCTCCCTATAGAATTTGTATAATCACGAGTATCTAAAGCCATATTTCTTAATGTGGGTCACACATTTAACAGAGGTGGAAATTTTTTTAACAAAATGCAGCACCAGTTAGCTTTTCTTATAAGGATTTTTTTGCAACTTTTACTTTGCATATGCAAAGTATTACTTTGGAGCCATCACAAGGCATATATTGAAGCGATTAACCTCAATAAAAGTGGTAAAAAGTATATTTGTCATGTTTAAGGATGAATGAAAAGAATCGGGTAAAATAATCTTGAATAAAGAACTTTTTTCGAATAATTAATGGGAAATTTGTGACAATTTGACTTTGGAACTATATATTTAGCCTCTGCATTTATAAGGATGAAACAGAAAATTTTTATTCCATGTTTAAAACAGCTAATGGGCTATCTATATCTTCAATTTCAAATTCTTTTGCAGTTCCTTTACTTTTAATGCAAAAGTATTCTGATAGAGAGAAGAAATATTTAATTGTATTTGCTTTAATTACATTTTTTACTTACAATTTCTGTTTTATGTGTACATACATACACATCATTAGCAGCTTCTTGGAATACTTTTATGTTGATTAGCATACTTAAGTATGTGTTTCCTTAGCTTGATTGCACAAGTGTCTCCCCAAAACATTCTCAATTAGCATTGTTATTCAAATAAAAAATTTTTTACTTGCACTCATTTAAAAATATCTTCAGTCATTAATGAATGGTAATAGCAGTTCATTTAAAATACAGAATACTAATGAGTTTCAGAACACATTCGACTATTAACTGTAAAATCAAAGGATTCTAATAACTGTAGATATACTCAAAAATACTCTATGCACTTGTGGTAAAAAGAATACTGAATACTTTGTAAATAATGGTGTGAAAGCGATAAATTTTACAAAAAACAAAGGAATCAAATTCGAAATTTACTTTATTCTGTGGAGAATATTCAGCAACCAAAGAGCCCTGCCTTTATGTTTAGAAGTCAGATTTTTTTTTAATGAATGTCTTGACTATGCTCTAAAATTATGCGATATTAAACATGGTTACAGTGTTTATTACCCCATTTAGAAGACATGTTTGCAACTCTAAATGAAGTAAACAAATCCATTCAAGGACTGAATGCACATATAAAAATTAAATGCATGTTTTAAAACCTAACTTGTGGTTATCATACATCAAAGAGATTAATGCACATTTTTCATTTGAAAAACACTATAGAAGAATATTTCCCAGAAGAAAAAAACTAAGCACGAATGTGAATAAAAAATTCATTTGAGTACTATGATAAATAAGAAAGCTTGTCAATAGAAGAGAGAGAACAAATTAGTGTGATACATCAATAGATTCGATGTTAAAATCTAAATAAAAGCAAGAATAGCTTCTAAATTTTTGACTTCAAATTCATACAGGTTTCTCACACAGCTATAAACATTTTAATGCCATTTGGAAAAAAAACCCTTTTCAATGTCAGTGGCAACAAATAAAAATATAAAGAAATTAAATACAGTACATAAAATGCAACTGCGGATAACTCAGTAGATATAGACTTTTGATGGTTATTGAAAAAAAATGCAAGCACATTCCAGTTGTTAAATGAAGGGCAAGGGTAACCTGGAGCTAAATGCCATTAAAGAATAACTTGCATTGATTTTTAATAAAAAAATACTTTTCTTTAATTGTCTTTCAAAGTACCTATAATAGGTTGATCTATTTTAAATGTATTCTTTTGACATGTTTAATAACTATTTTAAAATATATTCTTTTAAGATGAGATGGGAATCACTTAAAGCATCTTACAGTTCTAAAGGTTCTATGAATTGTCAAAATTTGAAGACCTCGAATATAGAGAAATCAAATATGTACATGTACAGTAATTCTGTAGTGTCCAATTCCTTTGCATATGTTTGAGAAATTTAAAGAGCACAGGTTAAAGATAAGTTCTTTAAAAAAGGAATCGAAACAGGGAACAATTCATCTAAAAGAACAGAAATTTCCATCCTTACTAATGTTCAATGTAGACAAAAATACAAATTTTATATAGCAGTCAGGAGTTATCCCAATTTAAAGACTGGGGTTTTCTTGCCAGCCACCTATCTCATATGCATTTCAGTCTTCTGTCCAATTGTTCTAAAAGCTAATTTTCCAACAAAGTTCCTCTTATTCATTGGAGATTTATTTCTTTTTTGTAAGTTTTTAGAACTTTTCAAAAGTTCTTACATCTTGAGAAACTAATGGTAATATTTGTTTAGAAAAACCGTCTCATCCTTAATTTTTGCTCACTCATGTACATGTGTTCAAAATACCAAATGAAATTCAAAATATTAAGAAAAGAAGTTTTATGCATCATTCGACATTTTTTTCCTAACAATTACAACAACATATGGATTACAGACAGTAAATACAACAATAAAAGTGGTAAATCCTGGATTTTACAGCACAGATGTTATGTTTGCAGAATCTGGAAATAACATATGATAGTTGATAAGAGGCACATAAGCTGCTACTATCACACGTCCTAGATGGGAAATAAAATAATGTTAGCCTTTTTTCACTCCACTCATTAAAAGCAAATCAAATTAAAAAATATATGACATTTTCCAAGTATGAAAACTTCTAACTGAATTGATTTGATTCTCAGGATGTAATAAACACATGCAGATACATTTTTTATGGAATGAGGGTTCTAAAATTGTGTTTCAAACAAGGTATTTCCAGCAAACACTAATTTTAATTATACAGAATAAAAGTTATACCAAAAATAAAAACTTATACATAATTCAAAATTTTGTTATTAACCTCTTAAGTGTCATGGGCGTGTATACACGTCCTGTTGAGCTGGTGCCTTTAGTGCCCCGGACGTGTATACTCGTCCTTCCAAAGGAGACTTTTAGTATTGTGCTGCTTTGTTTAAAACTAGTCCCAAGGCTTTGGAATACAATAACATGACGTTGACAGTGCTTCTAAAGAATTTACTCATTTCAGAGAAGAGTTGGGGACAGGAATTTGAAAGGGTATATTCCAGGAACGATGAAATTCATAGCTAATGAGTTTTGTTTTCTTCTCATTTGAGTGTGTTCTTTATTTGATGTCATTTTGGCTTACTGTGTGTAATAGGAGCTTTTAAATTTTATTTGTATGAATGCATTGAATGTGATACTAGTTTATGTGTTCAACCATGTTTTCGTATATATCACAGAACAAATGTTATAATTTATTTTTTGTAATTGTAACTCTAGAGATTAAATTTTTTGTTTTTATTTTATTATTTTATCTTTTCTTTCTTTTTTGACATAAAAGTAAAAAAATTTTAGGTGGAAAAACATGACTTTTCTTTTCCCTCAACAAGCCACGCAACAACGCACACCAGTGGGAAAAATGGTGGCACTGGGAAGGGGGGGATTTCATAACTTTTCCTTGGCAGTTAAGGGGTTAATTGAAGTCTGAAATAATGTTATGATAATGCATTATCAGGCATTGTAGAAATATTCAAGCATTTTAAAAAATCACAATAAAAGCATACTTAATTAAATACAAGACATTTGAATTAAATGATCATTAGATCTAAGAAACTAATGCTGAACAGTATAAAATTAAAATAAAAATGCTTATTGTGCATGAATTGCATCATTAAGCAATCACAAATGATTTTTAAAAATTATATTCCACAAAAATAATTAATTATAGAAACAAAGTACTTCACACTACCTGCAAAATACCGTCCATGAAGGGCAGTAACAGATGCACCAGCAGCTGCAAGGCTGGGACATTTTACATATACATTTCCTTCAGGTGAATTTTTATCAACATAAACATGAAGAGCACCACCATGATTTCTGCATTCATCAATCACATCATTTCTTATTTCTTCATCCCAGTTGGAACTGGTTTCTCTAAAAAATGTTTATAATGTAAATTAGTTGAGAGATTTAACACTTTGGGACCTTTAAATAAAAAATCCGAAATCTTTCAAATTCATTCTATGTGGAGCAATAAATACAATTTTTGTTATAAATTAAATATATGTTGAAGGTTAAAGAACCATAAGAACTTAGTAAATTTTTTATTTAATATGTTGCTGAAATGTAAAATAAGCTATTTTTGATAAAATATAATGAGACTGAAGTAAATAATGAATACAGAACTAACCAATTTTTAACAGCTTCAACACTTTTCATATGAATTAGAATAAATATATATGTATTAAAATATAGATATATTAGTATTAAGACCTTGAATAAGCTTGCCTTTTTTTTCAAAATAAATGCTTTATTTATAATATGAGGTAAAAAAATATCTTACTAAAGATATTGCCCATTACTAGTGCGATCACCTTCTCCCATCTTGTTATTGTTGTTACTAATGCCACCTGATCAGCAAAGACCAGATCAAGGCCCACGAAATTCATCATGGCAAAGGGCTAAGTGACGCCTGTCGTTAGCCATAGCTTTAAACACCATACATGTGACAGAACGATTTAGCTCGGTTTCACTCCAATTTTGAGGGAGAACACCCTGGGGGTGGTCAGGGGCCTCACGCCTCTCTTCCTCTTCCACAAACCTCACGAGAGGACTTGCGGCTCGACAGCTATCCCAACGGCACAGCAGTCAACATCACTAACCACTATACTGGATGGGTGACTTCTCCCATCTTTCTGACAGTATATTAATTCCAAGTCGGAAAAACGATATGTCTTTGGAGGCTATCTAAGAATCGACCAATTCTTTGTTATTTCCATAAGAATGGAAGTACTGCTTTGCCAGGCTATGTGCCATTGAACAGAATAAGTAATAATCAGTACGAGCTACGTCCAGCGAACATAGCGAATGGAGTAGAACTTCCCATTTGAGCATTTCCATGTAGCTTTTCACTGGTTTTGCAGCATGCAGTTGAGCGTTGTCATGTAACAGTCATTCTGTCAAGTCTCAGCTCCTATAGCAACTGTTTTTCGTTTAGAGGGCCCAACTAAAACACATTAACTGAAGTCGATAGTGATCTCCTGTGATAGCGTTATTCGGTTAAGCAGCTCAATGAATTACACCTTGCTGCTCTTAGCAAATGCTGAGGACAAGCTTCAAACCATAGATACTTGGTTTTGCATTAGTTTATCCACTTTTCATTATCAGTTGCAGTATGGTGCAAAAACCCTTTTCTTTTCTGCTGTTGAAGCAGTATTTCACTCATGAGAAAACACAATTCGACATCTCTCGGTTTCAATTCCTACCGCACCCAATGTCCTTGTTTCTGGATCATTCCTAACATTTTCAAACATTTTGTAACTGTTGACCCATCTATTTGTAATGATTTTCCAAGTTCAGCTAGCGTCTGACATGGGTTTTGACCAACCAATTCCTCCAATTCTTTGTCTTTAAACTTTTTCAATGAGCCAGAGCATTCTTCATCCTCAAGTTCAAAATCATTACTTTTGAAGCATTGAAACTAGTCTTTGCAAGTTATTTGACAGAGCATTGTCGCTGTAAGTCTCAATCCAATTGATTGATTGATTGATTGAATATTAACGTCGCACTGTTCAGCTACACGAGGGCTTTTGGCGATGGACCACGTAATTTTGAACCATGGTCAAGTGACGTGGAAGTCTCAACCCAAATTCTGTGTGCTTGAGCTGCAGATTTCTTTAGAATGAAATAGTGTAATAAAGTACTTTATTTGGCTTACAGCTAAAAAATTTTAGAGTCCTCCCCCCAAAAAAAAACGTTCACACTAAGGCAAATTAACACATACTTAAGTTTAAGGTTGCATACAGTAATTCTCTGCAGATGCGTTACCATCTGAAATTACATGTATGTAGTCCATCTATTAGAAAACAGCAAGAACTTATTCAAGGTCCTAATATTAGGTTGAGTAAAAAGTTTTCTGCCAAAAAATAAAAAAATCTTGTAAAATGATAAATACATACAAAATCAGCAGCGCTAATGAGGTTAGGGATCTCCATTTAAATCTACACAATGGTCTGCCAGCTTTTTGACAACTTTTCAATTCCTTAATCGAAAAACTGTGGTGTGCACGAGTCCAGTAAGCAATTGACCTCATTTATGACTTTGTCATTTGAATGGAAGATTGTGCCTTCAAGATGCAGCTGCAAATGTAAAACAGATAGTAATCCAATGTATAGTGGATGTTGCATCAAACCCCACTCCAGGGTGTAGAGTGCCCAGCTGGTCATCACACTAACATGTGGCCGGGCATTATCATGATGAAAGATATCCTTCTGAACTTTTTTAATTTTTTTGCGAATGGCATCACTAACTTTGATTAGCATTTCACTATATATTGTACTGTTGACAGTCTGCCTGCTTTTCAAGTACACCTTAGAGATAATTCTACGACAATCTCACAAGATACAGAGAAGCACCTTCTTGTTCGCCTTGTAACCAAACCTATTGATTCCTCGGGTGCTGGCTAGCCTCCTTCAGGGCTTGTATTGTTGAAGTACATCCTTTTTTAATCTCAGGTCAAAATTCAGCCCAGAATGTTCTTTCCTTTGATCTCTGAGCAGAGCCAAACAGGCCACTTTTCTCTTGCTCTTGTCTTCAGCAGTCGATTCGTATGCGTAAACGTATGCATTTGAGAGCATTAACAATTGTTTTTTGATAAAAATCAAACTCTAATATAATAGTTTGTGTTAAAACATTTCTGTATTGATCATTGATTTGCTTTAAATGGTCACAATCAACCTCAATAGGGCAGCCAGAACATGGTTCATTTCAATGTCGAAATTCCCAGCTCTACACTTTCAAAACCAAACTTTTACTGCATCACAAGAAACAGTATTAAAACCTAAATTATCACACATTTTTTTTTTGTGGCATTCAGTTGCACTGAGTTTATTTCAGAACTCATAGTACATAATCCTTTCAATCTGTTGACATGATTGCTTCATTTTCAACAATTTTTTTTTGGTGCACAAGATAATAATGTTTTGACAAACAAATGACACAGTCGTGCAGTTCTAACTTCCAGATTTAGAATGTAAAAACCTATTTCTATAAATATTAACAACCAAGGGAATGGGTGCTGTTGGTGTGGAGGTATCTCCCCTTGGCAGAAAACTATTTACTCAACCTGATACATTATATGATTACAAAAGTAAAACCACAAAGAAAAATCAATTTATTTATATTGAAGTATAAATTACATTTTTCTTATCAAAACAATACACAAATCAATAAAAACATAGAATCTAAATAGGCTAAAAATATTTGACTTGTAATGCTTACTATTAATAATCAAATTATCTAAAATGCACTTCAGAGTACACATTTAGTGTAAACAAAACTATATCAAATTGAAATAAACAGATAAACAGTACTGCCTTTATTATCTGTTAATATATTTTTTTTTCTGGAGAAAAAAATCACACAATATTTATGTGTTGGTTGACCATAATACAGGATATAAGTTCTTGGAATTTGTTCTTCATCACTATAGAATATGTTTATAACCATTACTTATATATTCAAATGATCCTTTAGAATACATAATCTCCCTAAACCATGAAAATATGATCAAATCAGGTAAACATGCTCTTATTGGTTAACAAGTGCTTCAATTTTTAGATGAAACCATTACCTAATCGATTAGATTTTTCCTTTGACATAGAAATACATATTTTGCCTAAATAGAAGAAATGCTATGTGCTACATAACTCAATAAATTAAATTATAAGTCTTACAAATAATAGTAAAAAAAAAACATTTTGAACTAAATAAATTGAAATATTAATTAAGCTTCAAAATAGAGCATATTTAAAAGGTTCCACATCAGAAACAAAAAAAAATTGCTTACAAGTACAAGAACATTTATAAGATAGCCACACATACCCAAGTTCCATATTACAAAGTACAACACAACATTGTATTAAAAAACAGACATTAATAAGTATACCAAAATAAGATCATGTAACTTGCTATGAAGCAATAAACAAGCTAATGCATAGGTGAATTATCAGCAATTAGCAACAGACCCATCATTATATATAGCGTTTCACAACGAAGTACTTTCTTCAAAATATCTTTCTAAAAGGGTGTGTCATCTTTTATGCAAATACTTGGTCTGAAATGAAAACATGCAGCTAGAGCTGTTCTGTTAATAATTGTGCATGTGCAAGGTGCATATTTTGATGCATTTTGTAAAGGATTTAAATATTAAAGTGATGGAAACTTAATACTTAAAATGAAAAATATTAAAAATTTCATTGCTCAGGACATTATGATGTGGGCAAAGATAGCAGCCATATTTTTTAAAAATTATATTTTAAATTATAATTTCTAACATCGTCTGTATAACCAACTGATACTTACTTGGTAGGATCAAACATATTTGATAAAAGAAAACATTGAGTAGCAACAGATGTAGATGGGTTGTTTGATGTTATAGGAGATGTTGTTGCTTGTGATGTAAGTTGAAGAGCTTTAACTGCAGCCTGAGGGAGCTCAAACCCAGTACCTGCAATGAAACGAATTAAATTTCAAGCTAGAAAATAAATTTTGTAGAATTTGCACATTATAACAAAGAAAATATAATATTTCAGGTTCCCTCCCCCCATACATTAAAAATGCATTTTTAGTAGGAACTGGAAAATATAATTCAATATTTTTACTTATTGGGAAAATAAACAATAGTTCATAAACAAGGATTTTCAATCAAGTGCTCTTAGCACATTTTAATAGTCCCCTTACTAGGCTGATGACTAAAAACGTCTTTAGTTGTTGTCTCTGAAGACTTCATGGTGTTTCAAATATTTAATTAGTTACAATGAATTAATGTATCAGATTTTGAAATAATTAATTTTATTGCTCATAATTATGTCTATTCTAAGAACTACTGTCATTTTTTCCCTGCATGTACCAATAATACTGTTGACTTAAATTTCCTTTTTAACTAAGACATCAAATTTTGATATGTTTATTAATATATTATTACCAATATATTTTTTCTATTACAATCATATAATTCTATATTTTGTTTTCAATAGCTGATTAACTTTTTAAATAATTTCTTTTGTTGCAATTATTTTTGTTTTTAAACATAACATTAAAAAAGGAAGTTTAACTTAAAAGTTTTTACAAATACATAAATTTGAATAACTGCTTAAGTGAGAATAATTAGATAGTTACAATTATATCTTAAATTATAATAAATCAACAGAAGAATGAATTAGTTGTATATAGAGCATAAAACTTATGCACAATTAGTTTTGATTCAATTATGCAATTTTTACACACACCTTTTTATAATTAATATTTTAGTGATAACCCTTTTGTTTAATCTACACTTTGCAAAATATACATTTCAAAATATAGTTATTCTGTTTTATTATTAATTTAATTTTTTTTTTCAAAAACTGAACTAAGTATCCTTTAAGGTTTCATTATTTTAATTGGAAATTCAAAACAAAAAAGGTTGTCAACTTATAGTTTATAACATCAATACAGGAAAGGATAGTAATAATTTTAATATACATAAAATAATTTGTCCACTGATATCTAATACATCAATAATTTAGCATTAATCTATAGTCTGATATGGCCACATCATGTAAAGATCATCAAGTAAAGATAATGAGCTTTTGATTAGCTTTATTTAGAAATATTTTAAAAGATGCATCATTCATCATCATTTAACAATTAAATATCACTTCAACAAGTAAAATTGATAGTCGGATACAATTCTCTATTTATTTAATCAGCCTTTGACAGTTATAATGTCAAGGGGATAGGTAAATTCAAGTAAATAAGTTTCAAAGATAGCTTAAACATTGAATCCAAGCCTAAGAATAGCTTACTGAAGTTAAAATCAGATATCATTCAATTTGGTGTCAGGTTTATAAATCTATATTTTTAGGTTTTAGCACACATAAATCACATATTAATTGAGCACTACTTTCTGTTCAAGTCACCCAAATCACTTTTAACTGAATTTTAACAACTTTTTACAAATTTTATTCTTATATTAAATAAGTAATATCATATGCATGAACAATATATTAACATTAATATGCCATTATCTTAAAGTGAAAAATATGTAAAAAATACACTTTAGATCTCATTGTATTAAGCAGCAGTAGCTGTAACTTGTTTTAAAGACTAATAAAACATAGCGTTACACAAGCTGTTTACCCTCTATGAAAGGGTTAAAATTTTACAGCTAAATAATACTGTCATAAGAAATAGCAGTAAAGTTTACAGGTTACTGAACACAAAGATAAAAAATCATAATAAATTACCGTATAGACTCGAATCTAAGCCACACTATTTTTCCAGTGTTAATGCTTCTGAAAATAAGAAACAGCTTAGAATCGAAGGCAACAAGACCTTTTTAGGGTGGGGGGAAACTGAGCTAGAACCCCTTTCAAAAGCAGAAGTGCAACTGTCTATTTTGGCCACTTGCATTGATGACCGATCCCATTCCACAATTTATCTCCAGTACTCAGTCTATCCTAAACATTGTTGCCTTTTTGTATTCAGGAATTTGTTTTGTACATGCTTTCTTTTAATCACCTAAACACCAAAGATATTGATAATAGTATCAAGACGAGTTCACCATAAAGCAAGTATGGAAAGGGTGGCAATTTTATATGCAGGAAAAAACAGACATTGAGCAGCGGCCACTGAAAATTTGACATGGATGAAACAAATGTACGTCGTCAGCGTAAAGAAAATGATATAATTTTTGCAAGTAAAAAAATTATATCAACAGTCTTTTATAATTCTTTACATTCGTCTATAATATATTCTTTCAATAAAATGTTGCATAACAAATGCACTAGATGGCATGAAGACAACATTGTGTGGGAAAAGGGTGACACCAGTGGAGATGCCAAAGTTATCTGTGACAATGGGAGTGACGAATCATGTTTGAAACATGATACTAACGGTTCTAGGCTCATGTACGTATTTGAAAATTTTTAATACTGGTAAAATAATTTAATTATTAACTTCCAGAGTTACATGATTTTCAGATATCATAGATTCATCTTGTCTCCTCCCAACCCCCAATCACTGACACTCATGCAGAATCAGTGCCAGAGCTTGATGAAACTGGTATTGTGATTGAAGAAGTTGTCAATGTTGCCAAGCAAATAAATTTATAAGTGAATAGTGATGACATTCAAGAATTACTGAATTCTTATAATCATGAGCTGGCAATTGATGAGCTCATAGAAATTGCATGCGCAAGAGCAAGGTGTTGAAGAACTTGAGTTTTTAGATCTAGTTCAATCAGGTGATTGAATGATAGTGTTGAGAATCTGACAGAAGGCCTGTTTAATTGAAAAATGGTAACAAATTTTAGAAAATACAGACTCCAAAGAAAAGTTTTTTCAGCAAAACAAGGAATAAATAAAAAACATCAGCATGCTACGAGGAAATTTTGCAGGAGAAAAAAATTTGAGTCAGCACACTACTTTGTTAAATTTTATGACACCTTCTACATCAGGGGTGTCAGACTGAGAGCCCACAATGATAATTTTTGTGGCCCAATCAATATATCAGGTTAATATATATAATTTTTGTTATACATCAATATAACAAAATTTCTCCCTAAATAGGAAAGATAGTAGCAAAAAAGATATATCAAGTGTCAGGATGTAAACATGGAATTTTTCTAGTTCTTTTTTTTTTATATATATATATTATAATGCATTATTCAAAACAAGCCTATGTTTTTATGAATATTGATTCTTTTTGCCGCCATCTGAAGTTAAAATTTGTTTACTTGGCCCAATTTAACCCTTGAATTTGATGCTCTTTTTCTATATCAAAATAGCTTTGGTTTGCAATTTTCAATTGTGTTATCTAATTAATTGTGTCTTAATTAGATCTTTAATTTCTATAGTAAACACGTAAATGGCAACATTTTTATTGCAACATTATTAATTGATTTACAAAAAAGTTGATGACAGATAACATTTTAAATTTTTTTCTTCTTTGTTAATGTATTGATCTTCTGTTTAAGCTACATAACAGACAGTATATCTCTAAAAATAGCATGAAATATACCAAAATACAACATTCATTAGCCCCCCAAAAAAATTGGATTGTTTCAATTATGCCTGAAATATAGATTCACTCTAACATAAGAACTTTACCTTCAGCTAATTTAGCCATCAGCTGTAAGCGTCCAGTAGCTCCAAGATCTATTCCTGCTCTATCCATCTCTTCAGTGTCCAAAAATGAAGGTCCTTGAACAAGATCTGTACGATCAGTCACTGTTCCAACTTTCATTGGTCTTCCAGCTAATTCAAAGCCATTTAGCTGATCTAGTGCTTTTTTTGCACTTTCAGAATCATGAAACTAAGAAAGTACAGGAAAAAAAGTTTCATTTTTTCTTATAAAAATAACTTACTGAAGCATAATTTGTTAAGCAATAAGACATTTAAGATTATAAAGTTAATCACTTAAAAATATTTCTTCACAATATTTAAAAACACTACGTTTTAATTTAAAAATTTTAACAACAAAAAATACAGTTTAAAGATATTGAACATTTTGTATGAAGATAATCCAAATATATATCTATCCTATATTTTTGCAATGAAACATAATCAAATATATAATGCCAACATTTTTAATAAGAGTATGATGATATATTCATGATTTATACTATAAATCGATGATATATTCATTTATTTAAAGTTAATTATCATATTTATTTGAATCTAAACCACTATTGATATTGGCTAATTACGAAATTTAAAAAAAATGAAAATGAGAACTAATAAGTGAATAATTAATTTGTTTAATCAGTGTTAATAGCTTTTAAATATAAACATGCCACCCATCTGGTATAGTGATTAGTGATGCTGACTGCAGTGCCGTAGGGCCTTGGTTTGAATCCCGGAGAAGGCATGGATGTATGTAAATGTATAGTGCCTTTGTGGCATGGAGGTACTTTAAATAGCCGTCGAGCCACAAGTCCCCTCGTAAGGTTGGTGGAAGGCCTTTGACTTCCCTCAGGGCGTTCTCCCTCATAAGTGGGGTGGAATTGAGCAAAATCGTACTGTCACCTGCATGGTGCTCAAAGTTGAGGCTAACAGGCACAAAAAAATCTAGCCTTTAGCCACAATGAATTTTGTGGACCTTGATCTGATGTTACTGTCAATCAGGTGGCATAAGCAACAACAACAAATATATACACGAACCTGTAATTCTTCTGTCAGCACGCTGTTCAATTTCCCCCACTTTTCGTCTTTGATTCTAAGCAGCACCCGATTTTTAGTAGCATTAACATTGGGGGGGGGAGAGAAGTGCGGCTTTGATTCGAATAAATACAGCAATATATACATTACAACGCAAATATGCCTTTAATTTTTCAACCTATTTTATGGCTCCAGTGTTTTAAATTATGCAGTTTTTAAAATTCTATGTAAGATTTTTTCAATATTTATAAAAATCAAAGGATCTATTATTTCTGAGTGTAACAATTATCTTCAAATAAATTATAATTTAGAAAAACTAAAAAACATGCTTTTATGGTTAATCGAAGTAGAAAGTAAAAAAAATTCCTAACATAAGAATAAAATGATTAACAAGAAAATTACTGTCACTAAGGTAAAGCATGGGGTGCTCGATATCAATTGTTATAATTTCTTACTAGTTCTATTCCAAAATGCTGAGTTAGTGTAAAAATATAGTACAAAGCACCCCATGCTTTTACCACGACATTAATTTTCTCATTAATCATTTTACTCTTAAATTAAGAATCATTTTTTATCACTTTTTATTTCAATTAACCATAAAAGTGTATTTTTTAGTTTTTTTAAAATTAAAATTTATTTTCACTTTTAGTTCAATCTACAATAAAAGCATGTTTTTTTTAGTTTTTAAATTATTTATTCATTGATGTATTAATCTTAAATGTGTCATTTTTTTAGAATCTGGCATAAGCATTGGCATCCTATCAGTGCATCGATACGGCCTAGTTTGCACAATGTAGGATCAGCCAACTGAAGGAAATTGGGAAACGCTAAGTTTGAAATATTTCATGCAGAAGGTGTAAAGTCAATGATATTTTTCACTAAAAAGAGCTCAATATTCTCTTTAAAACTTGTATCAACATTAGACATAAAAGCACACTGTGACGACTTACGCGTCTTTTCTTTAACAAGTCCTTTGGGTTCTTTGGGCCAGAATTAATGGCAACTCTTTTCCAACCAAATCCAAGAAACGAGAAGTGAAGAGATGTAAATAATATAGGATAAATATAGGATCTTAGAGTAAACGTGATGGCAATAATGGCAATGTAATGGTAGTGTAAAGGAATGTTTGACAATTAAAGAGCGTTGTGGTATTGGCTGAGTATTGAAGTTCGTTATTTAAAGATTCAAGTTCTACGTGTCGTGGATAAACATATTGGTGATTGATTAGAAGCTAAAGGTACAGCTGCATACCACTGTAGATAAAGACAAGTTTATTACAGAATAATATAAGGTAGGATTGATTATTTACTATAATTATAATTGAAGATTAGGCAGTTCAATTATTGATATAGGTGTGTATTATATATTGTATTACGTATTGTGTCATCGTAGATTCTCGCATTAATTAATTTATATCTTTGTTCAAAGTTTAAATTGAATATCTTAATAAAGTCATATTAAGATAATGTTTGATTCTAGTTCTTACGTTAACTACACCTCTAGCTCACGCTGATACTTCGAGGGATGTATTTCCTAGGGGAGGTACATCACAACACGTTTTGAATTGAAAAGTTTGTGATAAATTATTGTGAATCCTGTGACCTCTGAATCAATTCTCAGCTGTTTTGGTAAATTGAAGCAATGAATGATGTTTCATTTCACAGATCCAACAAGAGTTTAGAAAAACAGACTTTATGCCTGAGTTTAGCAATTAGAACATAATTTTTTTTCTTCACATGCTCGAGTCTTTTTATTTCTATTTCGTTTTTTTTAGGGTTGTAACTTTAAATGCCAAATCTGGAAATCGTTAAACCTGATGATCCTGATCAGCACAATGGAATAAAATTATGAAATTATTGTATTGTCATCAGACCTTGACAAGTGTGCAAAATTTCAAATTAATCTGACCTTTTAAAGTGGGTAAAAATTGAGTTCAAAGATTCCATAATATACAAGTAAAACTTATAAAAGCACGATAAAAAGTAATGTGAATCATTGTTAGGTAAAGTTAATGTATTTGGATATGAAAACTGACCACTTCCCAATAATCTTAAGAATATATAAAAAAAAATACTTACAGTAACAAAACCATATCCTTTAGACCTTCCTGTCTCAGTATCTTTCAAAAGTTCAATTTTATCAATCTGCAAGTGGGGAAAAAAGATTTAAAAATATAACAATAAAAGTAAAATATTCATTGATAACATGTGATCACTAGAATATATATATAAAAAAAATTAGATTATACAGTAGATTTCGAGCATTGTTTACATTCTCTGGTAAAAACAAAATAACATCATTGGTACGAGTTTTGAATATTGATATGATTGTTAATTTGGATATACTGAATGTGATGTTTGACAATTTCTGAAATAAAAACTAAGCAATTGCTGAAATAAGAGAAAATTATTATGCTTTTTAACTATTATACAATATTTTTAGTTCAAATAAAATTTATTAACATTAGTTTAAGAGGATATTAATTATACTTAAGATAAAAATTCCATTTTAAGAAGCATTGCTTTACATTTTTCAAGAAGTGCAAAAAAAAAATGTTTTTTTCTTAATATTTTGTACAAATCTTACCTTTCCAAAAGGTTCAAAAATTCCTTTAAGCATTTCTTCAGTTATGTTGAAATGTAATGAGCCCACATAAAGCCTCATAGGTCCAATATTGCCCCTCTGAGTATTCATGGCACTTGCAGCAGCTCTGTTTTTTTCTGCTTGAGTAAGCTGTACAATTATTGGAACCCCTAAAAGTTTTTTTGAAGTGTATCCCATTGCCTACGAAAATATAGAATGTATTTAAAATACTTAGCCACAATTACTGGTTCACACCACATTATAGATTTGATTCAATAGAATAACAATCGGAGAATTAAAATATTGATTTACTTCATTCTTACTTAACCAAACATAAGTTTTAAGAGTTGAAATTTATCAGTTTGATTTTGTTTTTGGTAATTTGAAGCTATTCAAATAGTATGTGTAATAAAAATTATACATATAAAATTTATCTTATAAATAACTAAAAAAAATAAAACTGATAAATTTCAACTCTTAAAATCTATGTTTAGTAATGCAAACATTGTGTGTGATACTAGACAAATCACACACTCAGTTTTCAATGTCTTACCAATTAATTCTTTCACATAAATGTACCAACATAAATAGAAAAAAACAATGCCAAAAGAGTTGCCTAACTACTTCCTCAGAAAAATAAATTGGTGATTTATTATGGGTTTTCAGGAGAAATTGTAACAAAAATAATAATAATAATAATTAAAGTTTCAACATATAGGATATTTTTGCAGCCAAGACCTTCAAATATTTCTAGTTAACATACACATTAATATTGCCACTAAATATTACAGATAAATATTCATATTCTTGCTATTTCATATATCTACAATTTCGGTGGAAAGAAAACATAACTACAGAAGTTATTTACTCGAAAAAAATTTAGAAATACACTTCAGAACTTTTGTTTCTGGATAGCAATGCTAATAGCATAAAAATATTTGCTTAAAATATAAAACTACTTCACAATTTAATGAAGTGGAAAGGTATGAAATAATAAATCTAATTACACATTTTCAGAAGCTTATTTTTATTTAGATTTATCAAAGATAATTCTTTAGATTTTTCTTAATGAGCATATTAAACTAAATTCAGTGGTGCAACAGCCCATGAGGGCCAAGGCCTAATGTGATTAACTCAGTTTTTGTGACCTTGAGCGCTGAGATGCATGAGCAGATGATCTGATCAGTCTGAAGCAAAACTCTCAATGTTTAGCTCCCAAGCAAGCTTGGTACTCATTTATCAACCTACTGAAGGGATGAGTCAATCTTGCTCAGTCCCAGAGTTTGAACCCCAGACCTGCAGTGTGGAAGTGCGATTCACTACCACTCGACCACTGGGCTTCAATGAGCAAATTAATTGCCTGAATAATAAATACATGGTGTGTTCAGAAACCAAGTATCGTTTCGTTCTAATGCAAACGTAGTGGTGATATCACATTTCAATACTAGTGCACATATGTTTCTGGTTAAATGTCAGTCCAGGGACACTAGAATGCATTGCTTTTACATGTATTAGTGAGCATTCAAAATGTTAAGATTGCTGATCCAACCAACCGTGAAGTGTGTTCTGTAATGTTTTTTAAATGCAAGAAATGTTAAGCCAGTTAAAATTCCTTGTCAACTTGTAGAGATTTATGGTGAAAATTAATAAGTTATGGAATGGTTAGAAAGTGGGTTCGGCAATTCAATAAATACACCAATGTTCATAAAGAAGCATGGAGTGGGTGGCCTTCAAATGTTAATGAAAGTTTGGTTGAAAATGTGAATGAGAAAGTTCATGAAAACAGATGTTTCACAATAAGATGGTTTTGTGATTAGTTTCCTCAATTTTGAAAAACTAGTTAGCATAAAATTATTAGAATTTGCTTAAATTTTTGAAAAAAGTGTTCCCAATGTGTTCCGAAAACGCTTACGGATGTAATCAAAATGAAGTGACTTGGCAGTGCTTTGGCATTTCTTACCCAACACAATAAAGAGTGTAATGAATTCCTAAGCAAATTTGTGATTAGTGATGAAACTTGGGTTTGTCACATCACTCAAGAATCAAAACAATGGAGTGGATGCATTCAATCGTCCTCCCACAAGATCAAAATTTAAAACAACATTGTTAGCACTAAAAATCATTTAGCACTGTGTTTTGGGACAGGCAGGACATTCTGCTTGTTGAGTTCCTTCCCAGAGGTGAAGCCATTAAATGTGGAAGAATACTGTGAAAACTTCAGTGTGCAATTATAAATAAGAGGCATGGAAGTCTGAATGTAAAGGCATTGTGTTGCTCATGATAATGCATGCCCCCCCCCATACCGCTGTGTCACTCAAAACCTTATTCAACATTTGGTTGGGAAAAAATTCAATCACCCATCATACAAGACCGTCAATCTCAAAGCTTCAAAGTACCACTGGTTCTTGAACTTAAAGCGTGATTTTGGAGGAAGGCACTTTGACACCGATAATGACATACAAACCATAGCAGTCGGCTCTCTTCACTAGCTTCATCTTTTTTGAAGAGGGTGTAGACAAGTTGGTTTTCCATTATGACAAATATCTGGGCAATAGTGAGAAATATGCACAGAAGAATAGTTTCTGACATGATCTTTCATATAAAAATAAATTTTGTTTTGAGAAAGAATTTTTTATGTGAGCTTTTCCAAAATGCTATTTAGTTTCCGGACACACCTCGTATACAGATAACATAAATGATTGTTTTACAGCATATAAATCAACATTTCAAATAGAATTTTGTCATTTCATTGCAATTTTTAGCTCATGAAATACACCATACTAAATAATAGATAAATACTTATTCAGATAAATGGATTTATCACAGTGACTGAAATTTTCAAGAATATATGCAGTATCATAACTCACAATTGTAAAAGTTTAGAAAATAATAGTTAAATAGTTATTTTAAGTTTTTTTCAAAAAGAAAATAAAATTTAAACATATCTAATACAAACTAAAAAGTTTAGCAAAGTTTTATAAGGTAAAAAAATATTTTGCACTGGTTAGTAAAAATGTACTAATTTGATATTGCTATGTTACAGATTTTACTCTGCCAAATTGTTATAAATTTTCACTAAGTAGGGGCGATAACATTACGTGGTTACCTTGATTTTTATAAATTGGTACCATTATTTTTCTACGAAACATAGATAATTTAACAGCTATTGCTATAGTAAATACACAAGGCTGTTGCTTTTTACTGATTAATTTTTTTAGCAGTATCCCTATTAAGCAATTAATTCAATTTTTTAAAATAATAACCATATTTTATTTGGCCCACTGGTCATTGTGGGATTCCTGTTCCATCTTAAAGCATTGTTTCCATGAAATAATGGATACTACCAAAATTATGGATAAGTACCAGGATTTTAAAAAAAATGAGATCTCCATGTTCAATTAATATAGAATAAAGGATTTTCAAATTCATATCTTTGGTCAAATTTGTTTTTTAAAGAATCAGATTTCTTTTTTTAAAGACCTAAAATTTTGCTGATTTGGGTTGTTAAGAAATATGATAAATACGGTGGATAAACGAAAACTGTTTCTACACAAAATAAGAAATTGGGCAGATGAACTTTTAATTGTGTATCTTGTGATACAAATTCACACTAAATTTATCCAGCTGGTTAAATGTTAGTCTAGTGATGCTTTAGCTCGTAGCAAATTGTTTGCTTTTATTTTACTGGTAGCAAATTGCAACTTTCCACCATTTTACTTTTGGTCAATGAATTTTTTTAATGTTTCTTGTTCGATGAAATTCATAGAAAGCTTGGAATTCGTTCACAGGCTGCTGCTTATGTGCCTCACATGTAAATCCATTTTATTGTGGTTAATGTAATGTAGAGAGCTGTCGAAATTGATCAGAGCAAAATTGGGAAAATAAAATAAAACAGGGGTCACCTTGTTGACAGACAATGGGCATTCTGTGCAGTAGAATGCAAAGAAGGCTGCAAGTTTATGGTTGCAGTACATGACAAAATAGAAGACACTTCTTTGCCTTATTGAATCACGGATCAAACTAAAAAATATTATTACTGTAATTACTTGAATCCCAGCTGCTATCGACTCTAAGCAGCACCCTAAATTCTCAACATGTTTGTGAAAAAATGTTGTTGTCAACTCTAAACTGCATCCCCAAATCTCTACACATTTTTTTGATAAACATAAAAATATGTGTAAAAGGTTCATCAATATCTAACACACAAGAAGTTTTTTTTTAATAAAATTTTTAATGAAAAATAATTATATGTTAAAAATTTATTTATCTTACCAGTATTAAACACTCTCAAATACATACATGAACCTATAATTACTCTAACCATCAGTATCATGTTTTGAAAATGATTCGTCACTCTCATTGACACAGCTGACTTCAGAATTGGTGCCAGCATTGCCATTTTACCACACAGTGTCGTCTTCCCAGTCATCCAATGCATTTGTTGGACAACAATTTTTAAAAGAATGTAAAAGAACTATTAAAGTCTGTTGAACATTAACAAGCAAAAATTATATCATTTTGGTTACATCATCAACATATATTTGTTCCATCCGTGTCAAATTTTCAGTGGCTGCTGCTCTGTTTCCATTTTCTTCTGCATATAAACTTGCCTCCTTTTTCATACTTGCATCATAGTAAAATCGTCTTGATGCTATTGCCAATATTTTTGATGTTTAGATGATTAAAAGAAAGTTTACACAAAAAAAAATTCATAAATATGAGCAGACAACGATGTTTAGGATAGACTGAAGTTGAGTTAAAATGAAAAGTTGAGCAAAATAGGTTATGGACATTTAAATGATAGTCTTTTCCTTAAATAAGTTCATTCTGAGACCAGTGCTCAAATAAATACTATAAGTACCTGACATCACTTCAAAGCTACTTGTTCAGGAGAATTTATTTTTCAATTACAAAGAATCCATCTCTTAAATTCTTGGAAATGATATGTTCCATTCATTTGACAGACAGGTATGTATATTGTTTCAGGAGATGGAGTGAAGGAATTGAATTCATAACTTTTCATAATTTACCTCACATTCTGCACACACTCTCTCATTCCCTTTCCCCTCTTATTACTTCTTCAGCTTCAAATTTGTATTTAAAAAAAAATTACTGCAACCCTTGTTTTCTTACTTTTCTTTCTTTAGTAAAAAATTTCTAATATTTTTCAAACAGTATGCATATTTTCCAGTGTCATTTTTTACAAAATAAATAAATAAAAATATGTTTCATGTTATTTCATCTTCTTAACCTTTCTTCTAACGAACATAGTTTTAATGTATTTACCTGCTTTATAAAATATCAGCCATTTTCGATATAAAACTACTGGCTGCAAAAGGCCTATTTGGTACAATTTCAAAATCCCTCCAAGAATAGGTAATGGACCAAAATCATGTTAATTCCAGTAAAATACAAAAAAGTAGTTTGAACAATTATTAACATAACTTACCAAAGAAACAGAAAATGTCTCTTGAAATTCAACATAAGCAATTCCTTTGGACCGCCTTGTTTTATTATCCATTATAATCCTCACATCTTGAACCTGAATAAAAATGTAAATAAATATAATTTCTAACAAAAAAATTTTGAATTTAAATATTCAACTTAAAAATATTTACAAAATAATGAAATTCAGTAATAAACTAAAGTTCTCTAAAATACATATAACATATACATAAATTTAGACAAGATTGCAATGTCAGAACACATTTATTTTTGTGGGTGATCCCTGAAAGCTTACACCTATAAGTACTTTTGTATACAATAAGTTTTCTTTGATGTGTTGAATTATTATAAATATTTTTAATATACTTAATATTATATTCCATTAAAATTTTAAGCATAAAATTACTATTAAGTTAACAAATTTGGAGCCTTATTTTGAAAGTTATAACATTTATTAAAACTCTAAAAAATAAAGAATTTACTATATACTAACATGCAAAAACCAATTAAAAAGCAATTCATTACAAGTTATTTCAGAATAAGTTATCAAACAGCCATATAAAAAAAATCACCTTTCCAACAGGAGAGAAAAATTCTTCAAGATCACGAGCCCTGACTCTCTGTGACAATTGCATACAAAACACTGTTCTCATATCTCTTTCTTCTGGAGTTAAATCAGGATTTCTATTTAAAACAAATAAAAATTAAAATTTTCAGTGAAAATTATATATATTGATAAGATTTTAAGTATATAAATAACAAGTGATTGTAAAAGATTTTTATCTTTGTACATTGCACTAAAATAAAGTAATAGATAATGTAATTTACTTGTGTAGCCGTGCAGGTTTCCCAAATTCGTCAGAAGAACCATTTCTAGAAAAATGAAAAGGTTGCTATTTGTACAAAAATCATAACTAATTCGATTTTCTAAATAACTGTACATTAATAAATTAACCAACTTAACTATATATATAATTCATGCAAATTATCTATTTATAAAAAAGAAAAAACTCCAGTAATCCAGTGATTTCTTTAATAATTAAATTCTTAAAATTACCCCTTGCACACATTATTAAAGTAATAAATAAAAATATACCCTTTTGATTCTTTTCTAGGTGATGGTGATCGATTTTTGGATTTACTGCTTGAATTTTTCTTATCACGGCTCTTGGATCTATGAAATTAAAATATTGATTTATATTTTTTTAATGTGTACTACAAAAATAAAAACTAATTCAGATTTGAATAGTAAAAAAACTGCTAGACACATTGTTATGGATAAGACCTTGCATTAAAACAACATTTTTATTTAGAATAAATCAGTAATCAAACCCTATTAGGAACATATAAAAATGTGATTTCCATAAAAATATATATTTAATTTATGATACAAATACAACATAAGTTATAGCATGAGCTTTTAATGTTAAAAACGCTTTATTCATTCACATCCACACACATAAAAAGAAACTATAACATACTAATCCAAAAGAGACTTTTAATATAAACGTAAACAAATTTTATTTCAGTCATAGGTTAACATAATAATTCTGTAAACCCTTTTATTGTAGTTTAGTATCTATCTTTATAGGAAATTATTGAAATTGTATTAACATTAGAACCATAATAAAATAAATATTCAACCAGAACTTTGGATAGTCATAGCATTTTACTTAAACTCAGTGCACAATAGAGGAGAAATTTGTTTTCAATGTTCTTACAACTAAAAATCAACAAATATTATATTAAGTTAAAAAGTTACATGTGTCCATAATGTTTTACAAAATTATTTGCATACAAAAAAAAAACATCTAATAATGAAAATTGCAACAAAATATTTCAGTCCATGTATGTAAATAAAAACATGTAAAATGGGAAGTATATTTCTATCCTCGCATTAAAATATTCTCAAGATAAAAAAATAAACTGTTTGTATCATTTTAATACACAATAGTAAAAATTTTAAATAAAATAAACATAAAACAAAGAATTTTGACAGTATATAAACCAGTAACAAAACAGAAAAACTAGCTCAAATTTAGTTTAACAATAATTTCAATTCAATTTTTGTTAAAAAATATGAATACAAATGTGCTCAAACACATAATCAAGAATAGCTATTTGAAAAAAATTAGGGGAGGTAAGGAGCATTATGAGGAGCAAGAATTTTTAAATTACCACAAAAAAAAAAAAAAAATAATAATAAAATTCCAAAATTTTCTAAGAAAAAAATTTGAATATTTATAATTTGATAATCATTTAAAGTTCCTAAAAGATGTCCCCTTTAAACAGCTGAAACAATCAACACATGATTACAATACCACACATACATTATAATGTAGCTTTTGCAATGATTCAAATATAAGAAAACCAGACATTTTTTTTTTTAAAATTTGAAATAAAAATAGTCCCCTCTTCTTTTTTTAGATATGTACTTAAAATCACATTCACCACAAATAGGTAATAGAGAAAGTGAACTGAAATAACATGTCACAAAAAGTACAACGAAAAACATAACATACACAACAACATAACACAATATCTATAAGTTAATAACAATTAATACATCATAAATTATAAAAATTTACAAGCACAAGCTTTTAACTCCAATATCCTTTTTTTTATTTAAAAAAAAAAAACTTTTTATAATTATTTGCCCTTTACAGAAAATTAAATTAAACACCATTAAGAATTCATAATAATATAAAGGGAAATGAAAAAAAAAATTCATAAAATTAAGCATTATTTTTTAAAAAAATTAAAAATTTTAATAAATTTTTTTTAAAATCAAGAATTGGTATTATGAAATTAAAATAAACAGTATGATTTCATTACGATAAAGAGTTAGAAATGTACAATATTGTGTTTAACTAATTTGCTAGTAAGAGACAAGTTTTTAAAATAAAGTTTGAAATATAAAGAAAATTCTACTTTACCGATGTATGGATTAAATGTGAAACAAAGCCTTTGAACTTACTTTCACCAACAGAGAAAATCAAAGTCATGGTTTTCTTTACAGGCTCAATAATATTCTACTGTTAAGATATTTGTATATCTTCCTGCATAGAAACATATTTCCCATGGTCAGATTAGGAACAGCATTTAAAATAAAAGAACATACGAAAAAGTTCTTCCATTAGAAGGGAATAAGTTCCGATCATTGTTAATAACTTTTATAAAGGCCCCATTTATGTATAATAGAGTAACTACTTAAAAGTTAATCCTCTCAAAAAATACTTTTAACATTTTTAAATGGAATATAATTCTGTTGACCTACATTCACAAAATGTAAAAATACTACATCTAAATTTTTTTAAAAAAGATTAATGTGTTTCATACAGTATTAGAAAATTTGCCTCCCTCCTCCTGAAAAGTTTTAGGTAAATGTATAAAATCAATATCCAACTCTCAGATGTTAAAAATAACTGTGTACAGACATGGAATTCATTTTAAAATTATTTATAATGCTCTATAAATACTATTAAAACAAATTCCAGAAAACTATTTATTAAATTCATGAGATAACTTTGCACAATACAAAGTATCAGGTTATGTTGAAACAATATAAGAATTAAAAGAAATTTTACACTTATAACATAATCATAAGGCAAGAATACCACGTAAAAATGAATTCTAAAAATAATCCATCATGAAGTTGATCCAAAAAACACAAAAGCCAAGAACAAATTTATTAAGCTTAAAAAATCTATGCCAATGTGACAAATTGTTATACAACCTCAAAATCAACTAAACATACACACAAATCTATCTTCAATTACTTTCGAAAATTTCAGAGATATTTAAAACATTAATACAATTTAAAATTTTATTCAAATTTATGATTTCAAGAAAGGAAAAAATTAATAGAAAAGGTTTAATTTTGACTTTAGGAAATTTTTTAGCAAACAGCATTTAAGGATTAAGAATATAAGCTTTTTCCAACATAAAATAAATAAATCAATATAAGTACCTAGATGCTCACAGAATTTTTATAATCAAATCTTAAAATACTTTTTATGACTTAACTTATAAATTTTGTCAAATAAAACACTACTAGAGTAAATAGGAAAATGAATAATTGATTAATTAAAAATTTCCCTTTGTTTAGATAACACAAATATTTACTTCACATTTCAAACAATGCAATTGAAATTTAAGGAATGTAAAATAATCTTGCTTTTATTTTAAATCTAATATGAATGTTATTATAAACTACTATGTAGTTTATGTATATATTGTCATTTTATATTTAATATTATATTAATTTAGGTTACAACTTGGTGATTTGAGTTTCCAATTTCAGTAATGTGAACTATGCCCAACTTTGCTCCTTTGAATAAAATTGCCAGTTAAATTCATTTCTTGCTTATTTAGAATTTTTTTAAAAAAATTACGCCCGCCAGTGTCCTCTCAGGCATAAGGCGTCTTGCAGTCCAATATAAAGCAGATGTTGCTCTAGCAGGAAGAAGAACTCCACAGTTGTCTTGCGAGAGAAGATGAAGTAGAGTGGGGCAATTGGATAGATGCTTCCCAGTCAGTGGCACGGATTTACAGAGATGGCAGAGCGGTGAATCAGCCAGGCCAATCATAAACAGATGGGCTTGCAGGTTATCATGTCCGGTGATGATTCTAAAACATGCCACACCCTCCACTCTAGATAGGGCAGAAAGCTGAGCACGTCTTTGGCCATTGAGCAGACAAGACCAAAGTTTGCCAACAGCCAAGCCAGGTATGTAAAAGTGGAAATTCTCTTCTGTCACAATTTGTCCCTGAGAAGTCGCTTGGCGTTTCAAAGAGGCATCAGATGGCAAGGTGGATGCAGCGTCGAAGCCTCTTTGGCCAGCTTGTCCATTTTCATGAATGCCGCAATGAGATGGGATCCATTGGAGAACAACCTCTCTTCCGGTGCAAAGAAATGAGTTGATAAGTTGTTTGCACTCGAGCTCAAGTTTTGATGGGAATAGATTGTAGCCAGATACGGTCTTAATTGCGGCTTGAGAATCTTTAGAAATCAACTATGAAGCTTCTGCTTTAAAAGTATATATAGAGATTGCAGCACCACACAGTTTTTCTTCCCTTTTTCTCTCCTGAAAGAAGTTAGATTTGAAGTGGGGGGACCATGGTATCAGATAAATATTGCGTAAATGTTTTCTTGGCTTGTCAAATGGAGATGATTAGGAACAGGTAATTCAGTGTCAAAGTTTTCTTTCAGTCAGATTCAGATAATCCAAAATAGTATTTTTACAGAATTTTTTTTTAATTTTAAAACATGCTTTATTTACTTCTCATAAACTATACAATCTCAGTACAATTAAATTGTTCATACATTATGAATGGAAAAGTTTAAAAATTCTAACAAAAAAAAAAATTTGCTACAATATTAAATCATAAATAGGGGGGCAGTAAAGTAATAAAGGCTTTCAGTTCAGAAGGGTCCATATAGTCAAAACAACTCAGATCAGAAAGTGTAAACCAAATACAATGTCATTTGTTTTGAGAAGTGCATTAAATCATATGCAATTCCTGTATACATGTGTAAATACACAATTTCCCCAAAATTCTAACTTATATAGAAGCTTGCAAATATTGGGTTGGCAACTAAGTAATTGCGGATTTCACTCATAGATGGCTTCAGTTGAATTTTTAGGTTTGCAGACGTAGTACAAATGTAAAACACATTTTTCTATTTGATAGTTGGCAATTCAGCTGTCAATCAGTAAAAAAAGTTTTTTGATCGGTTGCGTAGTTTTCGTTTGGCGTTCGTTGAAAAATGGAAAATCAAAAGGAACATTTCCGTCACATTTTGCTTTTTTATTTCAGCAAAGGGAAAAATGCATCGCAAGCTCATTAAAAGTTATGTGCTGTTTATGGTGACGAAGCCTTAAAAGAACGGCAGTGTCAAAATTGGTTTGCCAAATTTCGTTCTGGTGATTTTTCACTCAAAGATAAAAAACGCTCTGGTCGTTCAGTTGAAGTTGATAACGACCTAATCAAAGCAATAATAGATTCGGATCGTCACAGTACAGCACGTGAGATTGCAGAGAAGCTTCATGTATCACATACATGCATTGAAAATCACTTAAAACAACGTGGCTATGTTTAAAAACTCGATATATGGGTTCCTCACGAACTGAAAGCAACGCATTTAAAGCAACGCATTAACAATTGCAATTTGCTAAAAAAACGTAATGTAAATTATCCATTTTTAAAACGACTGATAACTGGTGATGAAAAATGGGTTGTTTACAACAATATCAAGTGGAAAAGATCGTGGAGCAGGCTAGGTGAACCAACTCAAACATCAAAAGCTGATATTCATCAAAAGTAGGTTTTGTTATCAGTTTGGTGGGATTACAAAGGAATTGTCTACTTTGAACTCTTACCACCCAACCGAAAGATCAATTCTGATGTCTACATTGAACAACTAACAAAATTAAACAATGCAGTTGAAGAAAAGTGGCCCGAATTGACAAATCGAAAAGGTGTTGTATCCCATCATGACAATGCAAGGCTACACACATCTTTGGTCACTCGGCAAAAATTATTGGAGCTTGGTTGGGATGTTTTGCCACATCCACCATATAATCCTGACCTTGCACCATCTGATTACTTTTTGTTTTGATCTTTACAAAACTCCTTGAATGGTAAAAATTTCAATAATGATGATGATGTCAAATTGTACCTGATTCAGTTTTTGGCTAATAAAAAGCAAAGTTTTATGAACGTAGGATTATGATGCTGCCTGAAAGATGGCAAAAGGTCATTGATCAAAATGGGCAATACATTACAGAATAAAGTTATTTAGTTCTATGAAAAAATTGTCTTTGATTTTCTAAAAAAAATCCGCAATTACTTAGTTGCAAACCCAATAAATTTTTTTTGTGATAAATCAACAGCACAAAATTGAGATTTTTTTTACATAATATAAATAGAAAAAAAATCCAAAAAATCTGAAATAAAATTCAATAACAAATAAATAAACAATAATTAAATAACTTATTACACGGGTAAACCTTCAACAACACAGTAAGTTCCTTGAAAATACTGTACTATAGAAAATACATAAAACTAAACTAAACTCAATGGTGCAACAACAAGGGCTAAGGCCTATTGTGCCCATCTCAGTTAGTTTTCCTGACCTTGGATACTGAGGAGCATGAGCAGATGTTCTGATCAGGTCTGACGTGAAAACCCCAATGTTTAGTTCCCAAGCAAGCTTGGTACTCATTTATCGACCCACTGAAGGGATGGAAGGCTGAGTTGACCTCACCCAGCCTGGGGTTTGAACCCCGGACCAGCAGCGTGGAAGCACAATACACTACCACTCGGCCATTGGGCTTCAGGAAAATACACAAATTAAATTTTAAAAAATGGGATTTGGTTTAAAAAAAGAAAACTTGTCTTTTATGGAGTAGCATTTTGATATCACTTTATTATATAATTATATGCATATAAAAATATTTTAGAAACTCCAATAGAATTCATTTAAAAACCAAAAAGATCACAATTTCAAGCTTAACAATTGAAATTAAACATAAGAAAGAAACAATGTTAAGATCGCAAATTTATTCATTACCACTTATAGTTGTTCTCTTAAGAGCAGCAAATTTTACAAGAATAAATATCCAACCAAATTCCTAATAATTTCTTCCAATTGTAATTGAGTCATTTAAATTAAAAACCTAACAATATCAGTTTTCTTATTTTGATTTTTAATTTAATCCAAAATTTTTATCTTTTAAAGGATACAAACTTTCTTTTTAAGGACAATCTTTTCTTTTCATTCAACACTGGTATGGACAAAATTTTATTAATTAGTTTTTTATATTCATTTACACACAGACAGTAAAAATCACAAATGTTCCCTGCCTTTACTATTTTGTTGCAGATACAATCACCTGTTTACAGCTGTCTCCAAAACAAAGTTTGCAAACTAATGAAAAACTCCCCACCACCATTTTTCTTCATTAAAATGGAACAAAAACATAAAAACTTAATGGAAAAAAAGAAAAAACTTTTTTTTCATTGTGTACTGAGTGTTATAATACCCAAAACATAAGCACAAGCTAACACAGTTTACAAGAAAAACTGGACAATGAATGACAACTTACTGGGTCAACTACAGTCATAGGACAAAGTCTGTAGGATGTGAACAGCTCTTATTAAAAAATAAATATACACCATATTTACTCGAATCTAAGCTGTGCCTTTTTTCTGATGTTAACCCAACCAAAAATCAGGTACGGCTTAGAATCGAAGGTAAAATATTAGTTTCATGGGGCAATTAGAGTAATATACTGCAATAATACTGCTAAAATAATTAATTATTTACTTTGTATTAGCTCTCCTTTTAAATTTGTTATTTCATAAAATTGGATATCCCAATAAACCATTACGTTATTTTTCCTTTTTCACAAAAACTTGCAGCTTAGATTGGAATAAATACCATGTATATATATATATGTTTGAAGGAAGGAAGCAAGGTGCTGATGCATGAACACAAGAAAATGAAACATGAAAACATTGTTTATTTACATTAACCCGAATTGCTTCATTGCAGCAGTGTTTATAATTAAAGCTAAACATTGCAATCCCCAACAATAATACATACTAAAAACTAAGCAACTGTAATTAGCTGGCAATGCAGCAGGTAGTGTTTTTGGACATATATTTTACTAATTCTAAAAAGGTAGACATGCATTTAATTTATGGTTCTGCTAATGGGAATGGCAGAGTAGCACTACAGATGTATCAAGAATGCACTCTAAAAAGGCATATACCAAACCCAATGAGCCATTGCACGCGCAACTTTGTGAAAATGATTCACACATCATCAGTTCTGACAGGAGGGCAGAAACAAGAACCATATGACTTTTAAACATGGAACACTGAGGACAAAACCCTTCGTACAAATACAAATATTATTACATATCATGTACATTTGTATCAATCCCCATTTGAAGAATCTTAAAGAAATAAAGCTTATACTTATTCAGAGAATTCAAGCTTTGCAAGCAAGTGGTCACCCTCACATGTGTAAAATTTTGCCAATGTGTTTTTGTAGCAGTGTGCATAGCAGCCAGACAGATTTATTAGCTCTATAAGCTAGTCACAGATAAGGCAACTATCACATCTTTTCACAGTGTGTACAATACTCATGTGTGACAACAGAAACTTTATGCTCTACATATCTACATGCATTCCAAAACTGCTTCTCTCTGAATGTTTGGGTAGATATAATGAACAATTTCTTCATGGGTTCATGTCTCCTACTAGCATGACTCAATGCTTACATTATTCTTTTTGAAGGTGTTACCAGAATTGCTGCAATGTTCCAATTATCATTCATAATCATATATGTGGTTTCAGCATGATGAGCACTAACCTGTCGCAAAGTGGTTTCCTGCAATTAACTGGATGATAGTTTTATAGGATGATGGCAGGATGGCCTTGTCTGATGATTACTGCAATTGCCAGATTTATTGAGTATCGGATTACTTCTTTACAAAAATCCAGTTGACTCAATTGGAAACCTCATTGTTAAAGTACGAACTAAATATTTGGCACTTTTGAAACTATTTACGAATCACTCCTTCGATACACATAGCATGTATTAATGTTGATGGTCGCATTTTTGAGCATTTATTGTAAACACTATGTGAATGAACAATGCTCTCTAGTATGTCTCATTGTTTGTGTTTGTGTCTCAACACATCACTTTTAACTATACATTCTTATACAAAAAGATATATGTTTTAATAAGCTATATCAACCACATATTTGCTCATGATTGTAAAATCACCTGATATAGTATAAACACAAAAAAAAACACACACACACACAAATGCATATTAGTGAATAGGTATAAGTACATTATAAAATTATGGTAAAATTTCCACTGCATTGTAGAAAAATTTCCACAATTTTCAGCTAAAATTAAGCGAAACTGCGTTATAATGGTACTATATCACAGGAAGTTGACTTGTTTAACTTTTCTTAAAAAACTAAACCTGATGAAAAGGAAGCCATAAATTAAATTGCCTTAAAAATATATATTTTATTATATATTACTAATAAATAAGAATATATATATTCAGATTTGAAAGTATAGGATAATTCCAAACTTTAATCAATAAATAAATATATACAATCACTGAAATTTAAAAATAACATGAATTGAAACATTTAAAAAAATAAGCTTTTAATGTTTACATACAATCCAGTGACATAAAGCATTGAAAGCTAAACTAAATTAAACAGTTAATCCCTTGCTTCTCACTCTCGTCAATATCACAGGGTGAGATTTCCCTCTATGTTTCTTGTCCCGTTATATTTCCGGGCTGGAGTGTTCAAAAGTAACGCCTTAAAAAGATTTAACCTATCCATTTCTTACGTCTGGAATCATGTTTATATCTCACCAGATTATTATTAATGTGTTTAGAGATAGTTATTTTATTTTATACCAGATGTTAGCACAATTAAACATATATATTGGCGATATGTTTTTGTAACCTTTGCTCAGTTCCGCTTTTCGTGAATACACGTGGGTTGCGTTCTGTGATAATACATATATATATATATTAATATTGTATTCATTATGGAGTTAGTAAGGAAGTGAATCGGATTCTACTTTAACTACAAATGGATCTGAGAGGGATTCTAAAATAATTGTTTTGGAAGTTTGGTGAGTGAATCTGAGAGCAGTGATGATGTATCTGTACTATTACGTGTGATGTTGGCCTTTTTATCTCATGCTTTGAAATTTATCTCACAAGAAAAAATTACTATAATGTGTTTTTACATTGTACATAAGTGTAATAGAATTCTCCTTTAATGCTTAATACATGTTTTTTAATTTTTTCCCTTTACCGGAAAACCAACATTCAAGTCAAATACCCTTAAATGTTAGCTTTTCTTTAAAAATTAATTTTTGTATTTCAAGCTAAAAATTTACTCAAAATTTTAAAATAAATACATTTATTGAACATACATGTAGTTTTACATAATTTTCTTGAATAAAAAAATAGGCACTTTTACGACCATTTTCTTCTAAATTACACGACCATTAAGGGGTTATTAGAATTCTTGATATTGTTTAATTTAAATAAATGTCAAGTTCAAAATCTAATAGTCAAAACAAGTTGGACACTAAAAAGATCCATTCTGAAGACGAATAATTAGATATCTTAAATTATTTGATAAGAATACAAAAATGAAATACAGAATTTGGTACACAAATTTAGATGAAATAAACCAACTAAACTAATAATCCACTAATATACTAATTACACTTCTGCAAAAAAATAAATCACCAAGAAGAAACTAAGCTAACTGTATTGTAAAATACAAGTATACAACTCATACATAGATAATGAAATAATTAAAAACTGTGGAATCTGTCGATGATTCGCAATTGTACATTGAACATTTAATTCAGTAAAATAGCAACATCGCCTGAACAACAGTCATGCAGGCTTGTATATGTTAATGTAAGGAGTTAATATAGATTCTTAATTACATCTTGCAAAACATTTTGTGCCAAGCATTCATTAATTTTTGATACAGATCTATCACACTTTGAGGACATAAATCTTGTAAACTACCATGTTCAAATGTTAATATATCTGGTGAATCTGCTGGCCAAGAGTATCAACAACATAAAGGCAATCCAAAGACATGCAAGCCATATTCAGCCTAGCATTATCTTGTTAAAAATGGACACACGAAGATGTGTCATAAAGGATAATGCAATCAGTAGCATTATATCATCAACATATTAAGAGTTGTTGAATGCAGGATAAGAGGCAACCTGCTGTTGTAAGAGACAATATTCCATGCCACCACACATGGCTACATGCCTCTGTGAAACAAAGGCTGATTGGATTGCTGACTCCCCATATATGGATCTGATGGTCATTTGCAGCAAGATTGAAGCAGGATTCAATGTTCAACATTAAGTGATGCCAGTCTACTCTGTAATGATATGACTGGATACAACACCATTTTAGATAATTACAGTGATATTGGGAGGCTAAAGGTAGCCATCATAAAGGCTATTACAAGCATAACTGCACCACGATCAAGTGCAGAAAAACACTGGGAGGTACCATGGGTAGTTTGGAAAGAAGCTGTGGTGCACTGAATAGTAGTCAATGATTCTTTAGGGCAAAAGTTCAGGCTTGTCACACAATCCTCTCACATTCATGCACCTCAGTCTTCTAAAGCCTTCATTTCAACAATGATTTTCTAACAGCAAACAGCCCCTTTGTTTAAACCAGAGATTCCCAAACTTGTTTATCTCATAAACCCCTTGCCATGTTTTTCAGCTTTAAATAAAGACTACCTAAAATTGAATTTTTGAAAATTTATCAACTTAAATATCTTTTTGGCAGCTGGTATATAGTTACTTACTTTAAAAGATTTAAAGGCAGCCATCATAAAGGCTGCTACAAGCATAACCGCACCACGATCAAGTGCAGAAAACATTGGGAGGTACCATGGGTAGTTTGGAAAGAATCTGTGGTGCACTGAATAGTAGTCAATGATTCTTTAGGGCAAAAGTTCAGGCTTGTCACACAATCCTCTCACATTCATGCACCTCGGTCTTCTAAAGCCTTCATTTCAACAATGATTTTCTAACAGCAAACAGCGCCTTTGTTTAAACCAGAGATTCCCAAACTTGTTTATCTCATAAACCCCTTGCCATGTTTTTCAGCTTTAAATAAAGACTACCTAAAATTGAATTTTTGCAAATTTATCAACTTAAATATCTTTTTGGCAGCTGGTATATAGCTACTTACTTTAAAAGATTTAAATTTCTAACAAGTGAAGTATGGTGTGTAAAACTTTAGAAACACATATTAATTAATACATAAAATAACTGAGCAACAAACAAATGCTTTTAATGGGAAAGATGAATCTGGTGTATCAATAACACATATTCAACATTTGGCAGCAATCTTGTCAGATTTAACACTGAATCTCCTAGGTAAATAGTGTTTAGTCTTTTTTCTTTCTCTCTCTTTTGTTTTGGAGATAGGTAACTGTGCTGAAATTCCTTCTTACTAGAGAAAGCAATTAACCATCTCATGATATTCCATAATTTGGGATAAATAGCAGGTACGTTTTTTTAAAGCCAAAATTGATCACATCCATTTCTAAATGTTACTTTAAGATTAGTGCCTATTCTGATCAATTCTTTTGTAACATGATTTCTTTTTCATTATTCATTGCCTAATGTGATACTACCATAGTCAAGGCATTCTCAAATCTAGCTTCAAAATCTGAATAGAGGACATTTAAATGCTGAACATAAGTTAAATGCATCATTTTCCTGATAGGTTTTTAGCATCAATTTGAAAAACAGGAAAAATTTGGGGTGACCAATATTATATTCCTTTAAAAACTCTGGCAAGAAGTGCTGAAATGATAGTCCTTGTTTTAATAAAATTTATGCTGTTGTCTTGTAACTGCAAAATAACCTCATTAAATTTAGTAAATAAATTAGTTAAATAGACAAAGTCTGATTTCCCCTTGATTGATTTTTCTTTTAAAATTAAAGCCACAATCTGATTTAATGAGAGCTACTATTGTAGACTCCTGGGGGTCAATATAGACCACTTTGGGAACCACTGGTTTAAACCTATATAAAGCAGGTGGCAACCTATTGCTTGGAATAACCAATATTAGTTGTGCAGTAAAAATGCCTGTAATAATTGAAGTTAATATTCCTTACAAGTGAAAATTTAATCATCTGCACAGTTAATATAAAGAAATTTACATTCCAAATTTGAAGATAATTGTTTTATTTTTAGGGGTGCTATATTCCTTTTCAAAACAGTGTACTTGAATAGTAAATCAAGACAGTTAAAACAGCTTAATAAATCAAGTTTTAAAATTTCAGTGCATCTAAAAAACCTATAAAATAAATGCAATTTGTGCAAAAGAGAGATTCTCTCTCTTTAAACAAAAATACTAACAAAATTCAACTTTAAGCACATATATCTTTAAAATTCTTTTTAAGCACTACTATACATCAAACAACCCATTATGTATAATATAAACTTATAATTAAAACAACAAAAAAAATCAAAATAGTAAACAATACATTTATAATAATCTTCCATACAAAACACTTCTTTACCTGTATTGAGCATAAGAAACCTCATGAATTTATATAATACACATTTTTTTTTCAATAAGGAATAAAAAAACTTTTCAACTTTAAGTAAACATATTTTACTATGCAAATTCATTTTAAAAAAAAGTTAAACTACTTAAATAATGGCATTAAATGAAGACTCTATACCTGCTCCTGCGATCCCGACCATAACGTCTATTTTGATAATCTCTATTTCCACCAAATGAACCTCGATATGAAGCTCTTGGGTTGTAATTTCGTCGTCTGTCTGGACTTCGATTCAATGGCCTTCGATCCCGTGAATTATAGTCATTGTTTCTACGGTCTCTCACACGAGTGGAATCTCGATGTTCTTGACTTCGACTCCGATCTCTCCTATTGCTTTTCTTTTCATTCTTAATATGATAAGAATCTTTTGATTCTTTATAAGATCGATCTCTTTCCCGACTCCTGCTGCGTTTCTTTTTCTTATTCTTTTTCCTGAACAGAGTGAAAACAAAAATTATATTAAGACAAACAACTACACAGAAACATTTTACAAAAAGAAATGTATGGGAAAATAAAGTTGTAATTCATTAAATTGTCATCATTACACATAGAATAAAAATTATAAAACAGAAAAACTTTAAAAAGAGCTTGTCATGGATGTTTAAAATTATTTCCTAAATATAGTCTCAATTATAATAATTCCTTCTCCATAATCATCATTTTAATTTAATCTGAAAAAAAGAAAAATTAATTCAATGATCATTCTGCAATATAGAATTGAGAAATTATAATTCATTGAAGTTAGTTTGCATTAGCTGAAAAAAAATTCAAATAAACTATTTAGTACATACATGTAACTAATGAAATATATTTAAAACTTTTACAGATACTGAAATATATTTTGAAGTCTTCATAATTTTTTTTATTGTGAAATTAAAAATTATCAATAAATGAATTTCATCCATTAAATTACTTTATAAACATGTATAACACATGCAATTTTAAGTCTTTGTTACATTATTAATTAAATCAACTATTATAACTCTTTACAAACCCTAAACAGTTTTAAACACTATATTTATTCCTACATCTAAATTCCAAATCAGAGTTATCTTCATCTCTCTATTTAAACTTCTTTCAAAATAAATGCAAGAAACATGGGGCATCAACATCTACGCATAAATGCAAAATAAAATATAAATTTTCTTCAAAGGTACTAAAATTAAAAGATTTAAAAAATTACATTAAATTCCTAACTATGAATATTAAAGATTTTTCTGAAAAAAAAAAATAATGCATTGTAACATGAAAGTAAGGAAATCAACATATTCATAATTCACTGTAAAATGAAAAATATTTATCATAACATAAATGTGAAACATTAGCATACAATCCAAGAGAAGCTTAAAACTAGAAGGAAAATTCAGGAACAATTTTCCAAAATATAATATGTAAGTAAAATTTTTTTTAATTTAAATTATTAAATATATCCCAAAACTAAAAAACTATTTTTAATAAAATGCAACTTACTTCAAAATAAAACTTTTAACAATTCAAGAAATATAAAATAATGCTTCAATTAAATAGTAGTTTAAAAATGTTTGAAAAATATTTTGTTCACTTGGCTCATGTTTCTAAAACTTTTGAAAATGTTTACTTCATTTATAATTAGGTAATATTCTATCATATAATTTTTTAAGTAATCTAAGAATGATACTATATATTAATAATAATGTTTACTAACCTACTAGGTCAGAATAATATTTACTAACCTACAAATAATTACATATTAGATATCATGTTTTATAAGTTAAATTATAAAACAAAAACCAGTAACCTTTATTGTTTATCTTATAATCACATCAAACTGTTTAGTGGAAAAACATCTAATTCAGTTAGATAAATGGTAAATTAAAATTACAAATTTCCAGTAGTTTGCACAACATGGGATGCCTTCTTTTACAAATAATCTTAAAGGTGCAAATAATCCAAATTAAGCAATCGTCTCATATGGAGCATTTCATTAGAATTGTTATTATATCTTAATGCCCATATTTAGATATGTCATTCCCAGTGTTTTTCTGTGGATGTCTTCCAAAACATTCAAAATATTTGTGGATCCTGCAAAAAACAAATTTATACCACTAATACTGAAAAAACTTGAGCTTTCTAAAACATATAAGCACTAGTGACTGTTTCTTAAAATAACTAATACCTTAATAAACGAACATTAAATAAATTTTTAAAAATAATCCATCAATATTTATTTTAAAAATGAATATTATCAGAATATAGTATCTCATAATGCAAATTAAACATAAATGTACAAAAATGCAATAAATAAAAACATTTTATTATGCCAAAAACAAAAATAAGAAAAATGAAAAGTGTAATTCTAAAAACCCAAAACTAGAAATTAAATTCAAATAAAATTCAATTTAGCTTTTGAAAAATATATTCAAGAAAGCTAGTATGACACTTTCATACGAAATAAAGTCTTAGAAATGTAAAAAAATGTAATTACTTTATGTCCTGTTCTGGTGAAGCAGATTTTTTTTCTTCATTCTAAAAGGAAAGGGGGAAAAAGAAATTTCATATCACCAATGATGATGAACATAGAGCAAAAGAATACACAAAAGCTGGAATTAAGTCACATTAATACACGTATAAATCAGAGAATATAATCCTATTTTGGTGCACTTGGCAACAATTTTAAAACTACACCAAAATGGCATCAAAGCATGATTTTCAAATATTAGAGCCATCGCTACATGAAACAAGACAGCATTATCTATAAATCAACAATGGAAATGTTCCAGATGTAAAGACAAAACAATATATAAAGTAAAAAATTTCCTAAAAAAGTATAACGAAAAGAACCAAAAGAAATGGGGAGGGGGAGGGGGAGTCACAAATCTTATTAAAAACATCACACAAGCAGAACTTCCTTGTGCAGCTGTAATTTAAATTAAAAAAGGAAATGGAATTTCTGTTTATCATCTTACTACCATGAAACTTACTGCAAACAATATAGATGGTTTCTTTTAGGATAATTCCACTTCAGAGTAATAAAAAAATGAAATGAACTTTATAAAAAGCAATGTACATATTTTATCCTTAAAAAAAATTCCTATTTAATGCAAAAAAAAAAAAAAAAAGATTGAGATGGATGTTATATGCTGTGTTTACATGGGAACAAAAAAAAGTTAGATTTCCTGTTGCAATACAGTCGTTCGGGTTATCCAAAAATTATAGTTGCCATTTTGACAAAATTATCGCCACTTTTAGCATCAAGAAGTGCACCCAAATAAAATCCAACCAACAAAAAAAATTTTCACATCCAAATATTTTTTTTTAAAAAGTAAAACCTATGTTTAGTTTGATGATTCTCAAACACTGCACCATAGCTTTTTACTGTCCCTTGAGTTTCTTGAAATATGCTGCTACTAATGATATTGAAATTTTTTAGAGCAAAATTATATCATCTATATATATATAAAAGAGAAAAGCGACTCACTCAGTGACTAATCAGGATATCTCCAGAACTATTAACCTACAGACTTGAAATTTGGAAGGCAGGTTCCTTTCATGGAGTAGACATCAGCTAAGAACAGATTTCGCAAAGATCAAATCCCAAGGGGCGTTACGGGGGTTTAAAGGGCGTTATAGACAATTATTTCCAATATTAAACTATTAGATGTACAGTCTTGAAAATTTTACACAGATTCCTTTCACAGAGTAGAGATCTCCTACAAAATGATCTTTACGAAAATCGACCTTCAAGAGGCGTTGAGGGCGCCTAAGGGGCAGTATGCATAATTATTTCCATTTTTAAACTATTAGACATACAGTCTTGAAATTTGGTAAGTGGATTCCTTTCATAGAGTAGAGATCTGCTACAAAATGGGTTTTGTGAAAATCAACCCCAAGTGGCGTTTCTGGAGAATTAAGGGGCATTATAGGTAATCATCTTTTTTAAACTATTAGACATAAAATTTTGAAATTGAGTAAGCAGATTCCATTCATTGAGTAGAGATCAGCTATAAGATGGGTTTTGAAAAAAATCGCTTCCTAAGTGGCGTTGGGGGAGGGCTTAAGGGTCATTATAGATAATTATTTCCATTTTTAAACAATTAGATGTAGGGTCTTGAAATTCAATAAGCAGATTCCTTTCATGGTGTAGAGATCCGCTACAAAATAGGTTTGGGAAAAATTGACCCCCAAGGGGCACTGAGGGGGATTAAGGGGCGTACTACATAAATATTTTCGTTTTTCAACTATTAGACCCACCTGCTTGAAAATTAGAAGGTATGTCCCTTTTATGGAATAGAGTTCCTCTAACAAAGAGTTTTGCGAAAACCGACCCCCAATAGAGTGGGGTTGCGAGAGGTTAAGGAGAGTTATAGAATAATTCCTGTTTTGGAATTTAACCCATTTACTTGAAATTTGTTGAGCACGTTTCTTTAGTTGAATAGTGCTAGATATCAATAATTTATATATATGTAAACAGTATATATTTATAGAACATCGTGAAATACCCAGTGAAGCGGATGGGTAACAGCTAGTATCTATATATAATCCTTTCTCTTATGTAACCACCAGATGAGGAGAGTCACAAAAGGTAACAATAGAATTACAAAAATTCAGGGATCTTAGAGCACTCATTCTCACACCACCAAAAAATTGTAGGTTGAAAAAATATTAAATTGCAATTAAGTCCTTATTTATAAAAAATGCCAGTATTTTTTTCACATGACCAATATTCCTTCGTTTCTGCTACGACAAAATGAATTTTTCCATGGCAACCCCATTTAAAAAATTTTTTAAAGCTGGCTTTATTGGCGACAACACACAATTTTCACATTAAAATATTTTATAAATGCTAGTTATCATAGATTTTTCATCTATTTTTTATGTATTATGAAAAAGATGTTACTGATAAGAAAAGACCACAGTTTGTTTTGAAAACGTGGTTGCAAAATGGTTACCAACAGGAATATTTCATTTTTCATCAGTTATATCATTTTTGGCAACTTCATTACTTGTGCCGGCGAAAGGGAAAAGTACCAAAAAAAAGCACTATATGGTAGAATAAAGCACAAAAAGGTTACAAAAAATTTGAGTCAATTCCAAAGGATTGTTATAAAATAATTCATAAAACAGAAATAGATCATTTGACAATACTGCAGCAAGAACTTATACTTTCAAATTTAAAAATTGAAGTCAATTAAGAATTTTTTTGTGACAAACATGTCAATGCATGAATTAAATTTGAAAAGAAAAAAAAGGAAGATATAATTTCAGTTTATAATAATTTGGATTTAATTTCAAACATTCAGATGAATCAATTTCATTCTGAATTAATCTTAGAATGGTTATCCCACAATACTTCAAAAATTCTTAACTGTGTTATAATATTTTACAGCATATTTGAGTCAATTCAGACTTTTGACTTTGGCCAAAATTAAAAACAAGTGAAAAAACATTCTCCTGATTTTTAAATGTGGATCATGAAATGAAAGTATTAGAAACATAGTTATCAAAAACACCATTCAAATTTTGCATTGATTTCATCAATTGCAAAACATTTTTTAATACAGATAAAAATTTGGTGCAAGGCACATTGTTGATATGCCAAAATTAATGTATTCTTTAATTTAATTTTTTTACTATTCAATTGTCAGTTTCAAAAATTTTAATCATAAAAAAAACGCTCTTAATTATTTCTTCCAATTCTCATCTCATCTAGACAAATATTAATGGCAAAAAAAAAAAAAAAAAAAAAAAAAAAAATCCAAATAATTATACTGGATTAAATACTTTTTAATTAACAAAACTCTAAAAATTTTTAATTAGCAATTGTGTTTTGCCTTTGTCACTGATTTCTCATCCTGATATTAGACAAAATTTCAATTTTCATAAAATTCTGGTTCAAAATTTGCATTTGGGAAGGCAGGAAGATAAAATAGGTCCCCTGATTTTAAAATGTGTCTGAGACATTTGACAATATAAAATTTGTTACATAACACTTGTCAAAGTTTCCATCATCTGTCAATTTTCCAATTTTAAAAGTGAAAACAAAGTTAATGTTACTATAAGAATGCATTATTAAATACTGATATCGATTTTGTTTATAATTTAAGGAATAAAAATGCAAACTTTATTAAAAGTGTAACTTTTATTATTATTACTATAACCATAAACAGCAGAAAATATACTACACATCCTCTGAATTTAATTTCAAATAAAAAAAGTAATGATAAATTACAATATTTTTATAAACAAATACTTTATATAATTTTAATATGGTGTACTGAAGAAATTCAGGATACTTCTGAAAAGACTCAGATGATCAAAGTTATTCATATTGATAAAGAAGAAAATATATAGAATAACATACTTTAGATCAATTGGTTAAGTCCTAGGAGGACCCACTTTTGGACGCCAAATTTTGAGCGATAAAGGTTACAATATGGTAACCCTTCAATTTCATCCAAAAATTTGTATTTTCAAATCACCGAAAAAAATGGCAACCCTAAAAAAGTGCAACGTTTTTTGCCTTTTCCGAAAAAACGTCTTTTTGACATTTGACTTCGCTTGAAAAGGTTCCACCGGTTTTTGTTAAGAATGGCTTGTGAAAAGAAATTACTTGAAAGTGAGGCTACGACAGGTTTCTTTGTGCTCCTGGGCACAAAGGGGAAGAAAGAGACGTTAGAATGGTGTATGAAAGCTAATTTAATTGCTTCTCGTTATGAATGTCCGAGGTGTAAAAAAGAAATGCGTTTGCAAGAGCGAAAGGTTGACGGCTACGAATGGCGTTGCCGCAGCCAGTCGAAAGATAATCCCCATGACGTCGTTCGGAGTGTGAGAAAGGGCACTTGGTTTAGCGAAAGCAAACTTGCTATAACTATTATCTTGCGTTTGACGAGATATTGGTTCGGCAAGAGCATGAATGCGTTCGTGGTGAATGACGATCTAACGGTCACAAGTTGGTGGATGACAATTTTCATGAATTCCTTGCATCCATCGCAAGGGTGTATCCACCAACGGAACATGACGAAATGCTAGCATAAGGTAAGTGCTTTTTAACATTTTTTAAAATGATTCATTTCATGTATTTCTTCGATTTTATCTTTGCAAAACGCCCCTTTCGTCCTTTTTTAAAAATGTAAATCATGTCCTACACACTGGTTTTAGAATGCTTTTTTAAAATGAATTTCATTGCTTTCTCTGTTTTTATCTTTTTATAATGATTAATTTAATGTATTTATTCGATTTCATCTTTGCGAAACACCCATTTCATCCCCCCCGTTGACACACACGCTTCCCAAGAGTTTTTCGTCATTGACGCCTTTTGAAAACCTTCAATTTGGCGCTTTTTGGTGAAAAATTTTTGGCGCCAAAAACACCAGTGGGTCCTCCTAGGATTTTACCGATCAATTAACATAAAAATATTAAATACATATATTTTTTTATTCATTAAAAATAATTCAGTCTCTTCCTTTCTCTGTCTTTTAGAACATGATTTTATTTTCTATCACTTCTGTTATTTAATCTAAAAAGTCATAGAAAACCAATTCATGCAGTAAGAAAGTTGCCTACATTAAAGAAAATAATGAAAGTTAAAAAGAATGTCATTAAAAATTCATTTTACACTTAACAAATGGACAATTTTTGAAACTTAATAAAAAAATTTCTTCGAATAAAAGCTAAGATTTGCTTACCAAACGGTGAGAAATATACATATAACTAGATCTTACAATTTAGCAAACTATTCTAAATTAATATAAAAAAATAGTACTAAATTACACCATTACTATAACAGTTTGTTTTTCTGTACAGGACTTCTATCCAACACAATGACAATAATTTACCAAATTGGCAATATAAAGATGAGCACTGAAATAGGATCCAATCAAAATAAGCATAACTTGATTATTAGATTAGAAAGATAAATGAAATACAATAACATGACCTATAGAAATCTGTAAGTGTAATTAAGTTAAACTTAATTGCAAAGTACCTGTTTTATAAAAGGAGCATCCAATAAGGCTTCTACATCAAAGTCATCCATTTATACCTGTATGGGAAAAAAAGTTATTTTTATAAAAAAAAGAATTGAGTGACAATCATAATATCAAATTAAGAAACTATAAACTATTTCAAAATCATTCCATATTCTGAGCATCTACATTGAAAAAATATTGAATGCTACCAATATACATATAATAAGATTTCTAAATATTGTCTACCGTATAATTTTTTTGATAATGAGTTAGTCTTATCGAAACACTTGCACAATAAAAAGAAAATTGAAAATAATTCTGAAACCATAAAAAGAAAAAAAGGGATAGTTCATGCTTTTAATTAAAAACATACATTTATACGTACTCAAATGGGTACATAATGTTGTAATTATTTACTATCCACATTGAATGTATTTTGTTTTCTTCAGAAAATGCTTGGATATATATATAGGTGCTTACATATTAGCATCACCAAAGCAAAATTGCTGCCATGTGAATTGCTCTATGATATCAAAACAACAAAAAGATTCTAACATGTTTTTTGAAAAAGAAAGTTAGCACTTAGATTTTTGTGGAAAAATTCGTGTGACACCAATTTGGCTGCGGTGACACTAATACATAAGTACCCATATATATATAAATCTTTCAGCATAATTTTCATAGTGATAAAAAAAACTTTAGTTAACATAAAGTATTTTGGTCCTTACATATTATAGCAACAATCGCTAACTCTATTAATAACTCGCAGATTTAGCAACCCTGATTTCCTATGTGTTGTACATGCTGAATTGGCAACCAGGTGCTTTGTTTCATATAACATCATCAACAGGTAGCGATAATATGTAAGTACCAGCATTTCTAAGTATCATTTGAATACTTTTCCACAAAAAACACATTTTTTTGACTTTTGAAAAGAATTTTTTTTAAAAGAAAAATGGAAATTTTAAAAATATGTATTAAATGTAATATTAATCAATATATCCTCTTTATTTGACATTGAAATATAATTTTAGTTGATCCCATTCATTTGGCCATAAAATAAAAGGTCACCAACTTGATGAAACAAATGCACTAAGAAGGTATACCTTTCCCCAGCAAAAATAATGCAACCTTATTCAACTAATTTTATACCAGTTTTTTCCAATGGCCATTCTATTTTTGAACCAGCAGGGTGAGGTGGTTGATTTGTTGCTGGCCTTCTGCACCCAAGGTTGGGGGTTCAAGGTTCAACCCTGGCCCAAGTCAGTGGATTTTCATGGTGCAGAAAATCAACAGCGACCATGTAATATGATTTATACTGCATGTTAAAGATCCTAGAATGTCTGTTTGGCTTGTGTGCTATTGGCAAAATTAAATCCTAGTACAGGTTTGCATCCTCAGACATCAAGTGCCTCCCTCTAAGAAGGAAACTGGGTGTCAAAATTACCTACAGCAATTGGTATCCACATATATGGTGCCATACTAAAAAGAGATACCAGCTTCCGGGGAATGTACTGAGTGGGCAAAAAGTCCATATAAACTTTAAAAGTTTATATAACCTGTAAAATTAAACAAAATAAAAAACAGTTAGGAGGTTTAGCATCGATAAGGCGCTGGATTTCTTTTAAGATAAGAAAAAAAAAACCTGTCGACGGATGGCGCTGGTACAAAAGACTGAGTTAGAAATGAGCAAATGAGATAGGAGATTACACATACTGATGCTTTTGATCCAAATCTAGTTCTCTGTTGCATGCCAACTAAGTGAGCAAGGATGTTGAGTGAGAAAGACAAAGCTTTGTTCGTGAAGCAATTTTTCATGAATGAGGAATCAGCAACTGTTACACTGCGTAAATTCAGAAAAATGGGAAGACTAGAAAAGGACCTTCAACAGTGGTACACCTCATAAAGCTTGTTCAGCCGATTTGAGGAAACTCGATAGCTCGAGGATTGTGTAAGATCCGGATGACCAGATCTCATTTGCAAGTTTACATGGCCTCCAGACCTGACTCCAGTAACTTTTGGCTGTGGGGATATTAAAATTCCACACACACACAGTGTAATAATCCCGTACAACCAATCTGTCAGAATTGAAAGATGTGATTCACTGAGAGCTGTCATGTATACAGACAGACAATCTGCTGGATTTGTGACATGCTTGGAATGAATCAACTTTGTGGTGGTGGATATGTGGAACATATGCTGCTGAAATAAATGATTTGGTAACATTTGTGTTATTTGCAAATCTTTTCCTTCACTAATGTATGAAGCACCACCTATATATATATATATCGGTTGTTTTTTGAATTTTTTTTTTCCTTTTTCTTATCTTAAAAAAAATCCGTGACTTATCGATGCTAAACTTGCAAACTGTTTTTCTTTTTTGTTTAATTTCCTGGGTTTTATAAATTTTTAAAGTTTTTACTGACTTTTTGCCCACTTAGTACTAGGTCTGCAATAGTAAAACACTAATCTGCAGCCCATTAAAAATTTTAAAAAATATATTTTTGATAATTTCCAATCGTTTTCATTATTTTGCAGGCAATAGATTAAATAGTACTTCTTGGTTATAGAGACTATGAATTAGCAATTGTTTTTCTGAGATGCCAAAATAAACATAGGAGATATTATCTGATAAGATACAATCACTACAAATATGATGGCAGAACATTTGACATGTTTTCTACATAGGGTTTCAAGTCCAAATGTAGAAAATGAAACCAAACGTACATCTGGTTTCAGAGCATTTGTCCTATGACAATTCCAATAATAATATGACCAAAGTCTCGTCAATACATTTTTTATTGAATGAAAAAAAGGCAAGAAGGTGGAGCTAGAATGGGCTTGATTCATAACATTCACATGATAAAGGTAATCACATGTTAGCAACTTAATTGAAAACTGACATTAAATTAATTTGTACTTGTTGTTCTATTAGTAAAGTTTAGATAAAATTTCAAGCTTTCATAATTGGGTAAAGATGCTCAAATACAATGAAAAATAATTAATTAAAAAGATTTTAAAATTAAAAGAAAAATCTTTTATTCTGTGTACTTTTAAATTATATATATTTTGATTACTTAAGTACAATATTATTGTTGACAAATATGTACTTTTTAAAAGAAGGTTTCTGCAAAGAGCAAAATTTGCCAACAACAAAGCACATGAACTGATTAGATGGAAACACATGATTGTATTTATCGCATAATTATATCGCATGAATTTATAAAATAATTGGTTAAAAACATGTGTTTGTCATTATCAGGTGACTATGACCTCACATGAATTTAGCTCATGATGAGAATAAAAGTACATTTCATTGCATCCAAGCATGAATTTTTGAAAATTGTGACAAAAATTAGTTTGGATAAGTGAAAATATACAGCACATGACTTTGAATGGAGATTCCAAGACAATGAGAATCATCATAATATACATTCCTAGATAGATAAAATCATCTCTTTCAAGTAAAGTAAGTGTTTTTTCTATTAATAATAAAGTAGAATATGATTAAATTTAGCTATATAAGCATTTTTTTTTTCACAATTTTAACGAGACCTTCCACACACACATTTTGATTAATTTAGTTATTAGTGATTAGATAAATTTCCTTCAATGTTTTTATTTATCATCAACTGTTATGCTTTACTTCTAAATCAGTGATTCCCAAAGTGGTCTATGCCAGCAAAAAAATAATTTGGGGGTCCATGAGGTGTAAATGGGGGTCTATAATAGTGGTTCTCGTTAAACCAGATCGTGCCTTTAATCTTTAAAAAAAATTGATCTGGTGGAAAGCAGATTTTATCAATTTGACTGATATTTACTAAATTTAGTGAGGAGAATTTGTGGTTACTAGGTGACAGCTTAAGTTTTATTAAGAGAAGAACCATTTCAGCATTTCTTTCCAGAAGATATAATATTTGACGTCTCAAATTTTATCAATTTGTTACAGACAATCTGTCAAGACATTTCACCCTACGTTCAAAATTTAAATGTCCTTTACTCAAATTTTAAAACTACGTTTGAGATCGCTTTTTTTACATTAATACAACAGTAGACAATGAGAGAATTCATATAGTGACATTGAATAAAAAAGTCATATTACAATAGGCCCTAACGAAGATCTTAAAATAAAGTTAAGTAAACAGATGTCAGCAATTTTTGCTTTAAAAAATATACCTGTTATTTGTCAAAGAATTATGGAATATTGCGAGAAAGTTTTTAGTTGCTGTTACTAGTCAGAGGGAGTTTCAGTTAGTTTGCCAATCTCTCCCTCTCTCTCAAAAAAAAAACTAGACACTTACAAACAAAGGAGATTTAGGGTTAAACCTGACTAGATTGATATTAAATGTTGAAAATTTGTTATTGAAGCACCCGATTCTTCCCTCTTCTTAACAGTATTTGTTTGTTGTTCAGTTATTTTTTGTATTAATTTATTAATGTAATTCATTAACATATACTACTTAAGTTTTAAAAGCTATAATTTCCAATATTTAGCAATTTAATTCTTTTAAAACAAGTAGTAGTACCAGCTTCTAAAGGCATTTAAATTGATAAATTTGCAAAAATTCAATATTAGGAAAGCAGGGGTCTACTCAAAACCGAAAAGCATCGCAAGGGGTCTATGTGACACAAAAGTTTGGGAATCTCTGTTCTAAATTATCTGGTGTTGCTTAACCTCAACATTATGTTTGGAAAACAAGTTGTTGGTGCCAAAAAATTTAGTGAGGTCAACTAGGACTTCATTCTTTTGTAATGTCCACGAAATAATTATCAGTATATTTGCCCTTTGCACTGCAATTATTTTTTTAACAAAGACTAAATATTAATCAATGCATCCTTCTCATGTGACACATTTTATTTCCTCCAGAAAGTGAGTAAATTGCATAGTTAAAAATAGATTTGTCTTCTATAATGCAAAAAACTTTCTGGTTCAAGATTTTTTTATTTTTAGTTGAATTGGAGTAAGAGACCCCTTGGCAGAGCCAATTTTTTGGCGACCACAATCAGTAACCAAACTACTAAAATGTAGATATGTAAACGACCTACAGGTGTTTTGAGAGTAATGAAGTGAAACATTGAACAGCCAAATTCATTCTGGCATCTACAGAAACATCGCCAATCCCATATTATACATTTTAACTATATATTTCTTATTCGGTATCCAGATAAGAATGTAAAATTGCGTTGCGTACGCTGAAAATATTCTCAACAATGTTTACCAAATTAGGTAAATTATACCTTAGAAAACGAGATGAAATGTTAGTATTATTAAAGCAAATACTGGTAAGTGATCAAAATATAAAACATTGTAATCTTAAGAAAAATTCGAAATGTAAACAAAGTAACCGGGCATAAACATTAAGAAATATCTAGCAATATTTCTTAAATTTTCAAAGAATTTAACTTCTGATATAATGTTATAAATGATAAATATATCAGTCTTTTTAATAATTGCTTTGCAATTATAATCTGTTACAGTATAGTTCCAATTGGTGAATATTTTTAAAACAAAGTGAATAAGTAATGCTTTTCTAATTTATACAATCGGCAGTTTTTAAATATGCAATGTTCACATCAAAGCTAAAAGAACAAATTATTAAAAATAATATTAACATACTTAGATGTATTTTGATGAATTCGAGATAATATTCTAAAATTTTTATTCTCTCTTAAAAGCTTTAAACTAAAAAGATAGGTAAGTAATATACGGATTGTTGCCATGTTCAGTTTCTAAAATTCGGTTACATGTTTCTTACTCAAATGAAAATTATCTTGCCACATGAATTTTTTGCATAGCTGATTAACTCATTTTCAAAACGAGTAATTTTCATTTTCAATCCTTAAGAAAATTATTTTTCTAGAAAAGTTATATTTATTTATTTTTTCAAATATTATTACTAAATCCTTTGTTGGCATCAGTAACTATTGACGTCTGTCAAAATGTCGTCCGCCCCAAACTTTCATTCTGGTTCTCGTACAGGGGTACTTGAAGTTTACTCACGTCAACAATGGCAGAAAGTCTTAGTTACGTTAGAAGAAGATTGTTTAAGTATAAGCTTGGATGACAGCTATGAAATGAGCAATGGACCTTCCAATGGACTTTCAGACACAGAACCGCCTGATATACCGGAAAGCATTGCAAATCAAAAAAGAGTTGTACGTGTAGTTAAACAAGATAATAGCGGTTTAGGAATAAGTATTAAAGGAGGGAAAGAAAACAAAATGCCTATCTTAATTAGTAAAATATTTAAAGGTATGGCGGCTGATCAAACTGAACAATTATATGTGGGAGATGCTATATTATCAGTAAATGGAGAAGATCTCAGAGAAGCAACTCATGATGAAGCAGTTAGAGCTTTAAAGCGCGCTGGTAAAGTTGTTGATATAGAAGGTATAGTATCATCGTAATTTACTAATTTTTCAAATGAGTTATTGTAATTTGATGTCTCCTGCTCGTAAGCTAAATGCTAATCACTCATCTGTTACTTGTATGATATGAATTTAACCCTCTGCAAACCAATTGGGACATGCAGGCAGGAGACTTAAGTATGGTACTAATGTACTGAAGTTATTTGTATTTTTGTAAATTTTCTATGTAAAGAATCTTGTGTGGCCATTGTGTTACTATATAATTATAAAATTGCTATTTCCTCATGACTTAATTCTCCTTTCTAAAAATATGCGATGCATCAGTCATAGTCTGTTTTTCTTATTAGTGCAATAAGAGCAAAAACAGGACTCTTAAATGTATTACTCAACATGCTTAAAAGTATTCTTGTACCCTATAACATTGCCATTGTATTATCACATGCTTGTTGGTACTATGGTAATTAAGTTTTCATGATTAGGGAATCATGGCTGGTATTTCTGTTGAATGGTGGGTTCGAAACTTAGTGCCAACAAACACCAGTCTTGTAGAGGGGCTGATGCTTGTCAGATTTATTGTGATTCAGAGTACTCCCATTGGCATATTATGAAAGATTGAAGAGTAGAGAAAGTGGCCTTGTCAGGTATTGTTCTCTTCATTTGACCAAATATCTCAAAAATTGTGGGGTCCATCATCAACAGCCTTCATGTTCTTTCAAAGCATTACAATAAAAAAACATCTAATCTTTATAGCTTATGTATCATTCACATTTCAACTTGAACCTTAATATAGAATCAGATAGGTTTAAGTTGTCTAGAGTTTTTAACTGTACATGTTTTCAATAACTCTGGAACAAGTTTATTATTAAGAGAAGAGAGTAAAGTAGAAAGGACATTAATTAGTAATAAAAAAGAAATGCATTTATAGTAAAAAAAATTTGATTGATGAGGAGTAAACTTAAAGTTAATTCAACTAGTCGAGTTATAAAAATTAATAATATAAATCAGTATAGTTTGTCACTTTGTATAGTCAACATATCAGCAGTTTTCTTTGAAAGTGGTCCATCCATTTTATATTATATGGAGATATTTACCACTTTTAAAGTAATTATATTAGTAATTTCATTAACTATGTAAATTTATATTGATAAAATGATGAAAATTTTGAAGGATTTTTTAGGGAAATGTTCACAAATAAAAAGCTCACTATAGATTGCATTCAATGTTACAATTTACTAACTTTTTATCACTTTCAAAGAAAACTGCTCATATTTTACAGAGGTACAGAAGCATTATCAGCATAAGACTTAAAAATTTTTTAAGGATGAAACTATTTAGATTATAAGTCGGCTTGAGGATGTTATAAATTTTGGGCATTCTATTGTATTATGTATGAAATGGAGTAATGCTATAAGGGTAAATTAATAGTTATTGTTTTCTCCCATTTTCTGCAATTTCTTAACAGGATAATTTCATGCAATTAGGAAAAATTTTGGAAAAACATAATTGATATTAAGACCTATGATACTACTTTATCAATATACATTATTTAAACCTTCATGTTTTTCACATATCTGCCTTATAGCTTAAATATTTCTAAGTTTTTTAAAAACCTGTATATTCATTAATGAATTAAGAGTTTTGTATAATCATTAATGAATTACGTGTTTTGTGTATTCATTAATGAATTACGTGTTTTGTGTATTCATTAATGAATTAAGAGTTTTGTGTATTCATTTTTTCCTACTGTGAATTTCTTTATTAAGAAACATGTTTCCTTTTTATGTAATTGCACCCTAAACATTTTATTAAACTTTGAGTGATATATGTAGTAAGATTAATTCAATGTAAAAAAGAGCGAACCCTTTTCCCTTTATAGTTAAATACCTGAGAGAAGTGACTCCTTATTTCCGCAAAGGAGCTGTTCTTGCAGAAGTAGGATGGGAGTTTCAACAAGGTGGATTCTTGCCATCCTCTCAAATACATCGTAAAAGTGGTCGAGCTGATGTGAGGCAAGTTCCGTTGCTTTTATGTCACCTGTGTCGAAATCTAACCATGCCGGATGCTGATAACCGCACACTGGAAATCCACTCTCCTGACCGACGGCATTCTTGTGTTTTAAGATGTCCTGATGCAGCACAATGTTCTGCATGGTTTAATGCTATTCATACAGCTGTAGATTCTTTGATGTCCAAAGCAGTTGTTGAAGCAGGACATCTTTTAAAGGATGTGTTGGAAGGAGCAGAATTAAAGCATATGGGATGGCTTTCAGAAAAAGTGAGAACCATTTTCTTTGCTTATTATTTAACTGTCAATTGATGTAGAAATATGAAAATATATGAATCTTGGGATTTACAAAATGAATTTATTTCTTTAAGTTAGAATTAATTTGAATTTAGAGTTGTGTCCTATTTTGCTAACAAAATAACTTCACATGAAAAGTATAAATTCACCAAAGTGATGTCCATGATTTCTGTTGACTCTCTTGATTATATAACAGTGCAAAATGTAACCTATATCTTTTCTGTATCAGTTATTTTTCCTTTTGCTTTGGGAAACAAATAAACTCCACTTCATTCTTTTTTCGTACTAAAGTGAAATTTTCTTTAGAAATAGAGAACTGCATATTCTGCATTTTCATTCTTTTTTTAAAAGCTAGAGTTTATTAAGGAAAGGAATTTATGCAGGATATTTTTGTTAGAGCAGGGATTTCTCTCTCCCATTTATTTTGGTCCTTGTCATTGTAGTTTTTCAGAAATTCAACTTGTGCTTCATGTTTTTCCTTACATAAAACAATGCTACCATTGAGTTTTGGATTTGATGGCAGCTTGTTTCATGTTGCAATGACTTCAGATTCAGAAGTAATTTGGCATAATTTTAAAATTATCACCAAAAGGTGTACCAAAATAGGATTTCACTGGTTTTTTTCCCCTTAATATATATGCTAAATAAGTATATATTTGATGGCATTTTAGATATGAAAGACCTAGTTCCACAATAACAATGTATCCATCATGTTCATAGTTTGAAATTTTGTGCCATTTATTTTATGTTGGTAATAAGTATCTTTAGTAATAGCCAATTGTGGTTGTGAAAGAAATATTCTACAAAGTGAAGTTAATCATCTCACTTGGAATTTGATTCAATAATTTTTTTAAATGTTTTGACATTCTTTTTTACAATAACATTGCATAAATCCAGATTAATTAAAGCTATAAGTGTTTGATATCAAGCAACATTAAATGAATCAAGGTACATAGCTAAACACTTTCTGCAGTAAAAAAAAAGAAAAAAAAGTAAGAATTGAGAAAAAATTGACTACCACACATAATATTGAAGAGTTTTTTTTATTGTTATTTTCTTAAAACAACAGATATATTAAAAATAAATTTGATATTGATGAAAAATCAGTATATATATATATATTAGGATATTTGTGGTTATAAACTGCAGATATTTGTGAGAAAGTATGTGAAAGTAACCTTATCTTTACTGTTATTACTTTAGCAGTATTGGCATAAAACCATAGATTTCCTGGTGAAGTCAAATCAGTTTTTTTGTTTATGGAAATAAAAAAGATATTAATATCTTATTTAAAACTTATGGCTAGTCATTTGTAAGAAAATATCTACAGACATTCCTTCTTTAACTAGACTCTTAACTTTGATCTTTGCTTTTCTAACTTTTCCCTACAAACACAAATGCCTTTAAATAAAGATTCAATTAGTACATGGTGTAATTCCTGACTCTCAATATTTTTGTATTCTATTAAATTTGATAGCTCGTTTTCTCCTCCATCTCTTCATTTTCTGTTATTTTGGGAAGTAAATTTACGATACTAATTAATAACACTTTTGCTATTTCATCTAACATTTCAAATGAAACAGCAGCACATCCTTGTTTATATTCATATATTCCTTGATTTGTAATCCTCCGATTTTTCTTTGCTAAATCTTCCTGAGTGTATCCTCATCTCAACATCCACTCTTTTATTCTGTGGTGGTGGTATCTATATAAGCCAGAAACAACCTCTACACTACGATGATCTTTTTAGTATAGTGGATATGTTGTGCTTGTGAATCGGAAGGCTGCAAGTTCTAATCTCCTTCATTGGTGACCTGGGCTGAACTTTGAAACAACGCAACCTTCACGGAGCAGATGTGGTACCATCTATCTGCTGCTAGAGCAACCAAAAGCTATCAAACCTGCATGATGCAGCACAACAAAGCCGTCTAATTCATATGATGCAACACTCGAGCTGTAAAATACAAAATGGTGCAACAACTCACACGCTTGCCACTACTATGGTATCATTAATTCACCGACTTACTGATAGAGGAATGTGTGGCGGTGGTATCTATATAAGCCAATAACAACCTCTGTACTATGGTGATCATCTTGGTGTAGTGGGTTAAGTTACTCGGTTTACGGAATCAAAGGTACCAGGTTCTAATCTTCAATTCCTTGCTCTACTGTATACCGAATAGTCTTCTTATTTACCAGAAGATAAATTGATTGTTTGAAAGATAATATCAATAGAAACTCCTTTAACTAAACCCCTTTCTGCTTCTATTTTCACTGCTTTTCTACTTTCCTCGCTAATATAGATGAATTTGGTTAATAAAAATATTTCTCGCATAATTCCTGATCCTTAATCTCTTTGTCTTCTTGCCAGATTTAATACCTCTTTTTCATTTTCAAAACACCTTTTTGATACTGTTGAGACTAGATCTCTAGCCCTTGTCGATGATGCTTGTGTCAATGCATATCTTCTTAATTGAAATTCTATGTGTCCCCCCTTTTTCATATTGTAGTATGACCTGATATTTTCTAACAATTCCTTTTTAGTATATTTCTTCGCTAGCCTACAACCCTTTACTCTCTGCCCTACTTTGTGGTCTAAAGAACCGGTATAGCTAGCCTTTTTGAAGCCTGCTATCACTCCTCAAACTGTTTGCTCACTAATGTCTTCTAATTACATTATTGCTCAGTCTTAGTAATAACTTCTTTCCCTTATTACGGTATTTTCCTGTATATAATCCACGGATTATGTGTTAAAAAAGTTTCAGATTTCGTTGTGCGTATTATATGCCGCCGCGGATTATCTGAGAAAAAACATTTTACATCAGAAAAGCTAACAGTAAAGTTTTGAAAAACATGCTGTTTATGTTTTATAAAATAAATAATAGATGGCGTTTTCATGACTCGGCTGACGTATTTCAGCCATAACTAGTTTTTGTCCAATTACATTTAAAAACTAATTTGGTTCCTTGGAAGGAAAAAAAGTTACTAGTTGCTGGCACCATTTCCAATTTTCTCTTGACTAGAGCTATTATGTCCTTTGAAAGTTTTCATCATGTTGAAGCGAAAGCGTGTAAGTTACACAGCAAACTTCAAGTTAAAAGCTATAGAGAAGGTTACCAAAGTCGAAATTGGGAAGTTGCAAGGTTTTTCAATGTTGACGAATCAAATATTCGTTTGTGGAGAAAAAGCAAGACAACTTCAAAAATTGTGATCGACATTAAACAGCTGATCATCATGGAAAACCTTGCTGGCCAGAATTGGAGGAAGAAATAAATAAATGGATTTTAAAAGAGACAAACTTAATTTTTTTACTGTTAACTTGCTAAATTTAAAAAAAAAAAAGATTTTTTCCACGTGCAATGTTTTGTTTAAAAACTTAAAACATAGATGGCAGTAGCAAAGAATATTTTGTTTTATTGAGATTATCGTAAAAAATATTATCATACATATTTAAAGAGACATTTCATAATAAATTTTGTTTTCTGTAGAATTTCTTCTATTTATAATTATATTACTCATTATCGGCAGTTTATATTTTGGATTATTTGTCATAAAAACTGCCACGGATTATACAATGTTTTTTTTACTCAAAAAAAGGCTTTGCGGATTATATACAGGAAAATACGGTACTTGGCTGTTTTTGTCTCCAATCTCTCTGCTTTCTCTTTCTCATTCTACTATGCTAGACTTCATAGCTTCAGCTTTTTTTTCTTCCCTTGCAAGTTCTGATTTTAATTTTCTTACTTTATATTCAAACTAGCCGTTACCCACCCGCTTCACTGGGTATTTCACGATATTGCATATATGTATACTGTTTACATATATATTAATTATTGATATCTAGCATTAAGAATTCGATTGTATTGAAAAATATATTTATAGCTGTTACACTCTCACCCCTTGATATAAAAAGAACATAAATTATAATATCTAATTTCTATTTATGTCTAAAATCGAAGTAGAAAGACTTTTTTCGCTCACTTAACCTAATAATCAAGTGGATTTCCACCAAAGCAACTTTCAGTGGATCTCTACTCCATAAAATAAACATGCGTGCTGAATTTCAAGTCTAAATCTAACAGAGCAAAAACGGAATTTTTATCATCAATACCTCGTTGACAGCATTCTTAGCGGATTCCAATTCAACAAAAGAGACATGCAAACCAAATTTTATTATTATAGTTTTAGCAGTTCAAAAACGGGAATTTTGTCTATCAATACGCCCCAATAAATCTCCCCGCTTCCCTCTGTAGTTGATTTCCGTAAAATCCATTCTTAGTGGAACTCTATTCAATTAAAGAAAAGTGCTCAACAAATTTCAAGTAAGTGAGTTAAATTCAGAAACAGGAATTTTTCTATAACATGCCTTAATCCCTCGCAAACCCACTCCTTTGGGGGTCCGTTTTCGCAAAAATCTTTGTAAAAGGAACTTTATTCCATGAACGGAACATACCTTCTAATTTTCAAGCAGGTGGTTCTATTATTTGAAACGCGGAAATATTTATCTATTATATATATATATATATATACGCCCCTTAATCTCCCTCAGTGACCTTTGGAGATCAATTTTCCCCAAAACTATTTTGTAGCGGATCTCTACACCATGAAAGGAATTAGCTTACCAAATTTTAAGACTGCACGTCTAATAGTTTAAAAATGGAAATAATTATCTATAACGCCCCTTAAGTCTCCGCAAGGCCACTTAGGAAACGATTTACACAAAACCCATCTTATGACAGATCTCTACTCAGTGAATGGAATCTGCTTACTCAATTTCAAGATTTTACATCTAATAGTTTAAAAAAGGAGTTAATTGCCTATAACGCCCCTTAATTCTCCACAACGCCACTTGGGGTCGATTTTCACAAAACCCATTCTGTAGGGGATCTGTACTTTATGAAAGGGATCCGCTTATCAAATTTCAAGACTGTACGTCTAATAGTTTAAAAATGGAAATAATTATGTATAATGCCCCTTAAGCCCTCGCAACGCCACTTAGGAAACAATTTTCACAAAACCCATCTTATAGCGGATCTCTACTCAATGAATGGAATCAGCTTAGGAAATTTCGAGATTTTAGGTCTAATAGTTTAAAAAAGGAGTTAATTGCCTATAACGCCACCTAATACTCTAAAACGCCACTTGGGAGTCAATTTTGACAAAACCCATTCTGTAGGGGATCTGTACTCTATGAAAGGAATCCGCTTACCAAATTTCAAGACTGTACGTCTAATAGTTTAAAAATGGAAATAATTATGTATAACGCCCCTTGGAGGTCGATTTTTGTAAAAATCATTATGTAGGGAATCTCTACTTTATGAAAGAAATCTGTGTACCAAGTTTCACGACTTTACATCTAATAGTTTAGTAAAGGAAATAATTATCTATAACGCCCCTTAAACCCCCGTAACGCCCCTTGGGGTTCGAACTTTGCAAAATCCGTTCTTAGCTGACGTCTACATCATAAAGGGAACCTACCTACCAAATTTCAAGTTTGTAGGTTTAATAGTTCCGGAGATATCGTGATTAGTCAGTCAGTCAGTCGCTTTTCTCCTTTATATAGATTCTACAAACCTTTCATGTTTTTTAGTGTCTCTATCATCTGATTTATTTGAGCCGTAATTCTCCTTCTAAGCATTCTATTTTAATTAGAATTGACTCATCTATTTTATAATTTACTCCAGATTGAACTATAAATATGTTTATCATTGCTAACAGGCTTTGTTCTTAATATGTCAACATTATTACACACAAAACGTTTTAAACATTAATTTTTTTCTTAATAAATTTCCATATCCTCTGTGATAATTTTTCATTTAATTCTTCATATGCTTCTGACAGTAACACCTGTAATTTCCTTAAAAAATTCAAGCTCAATATCACCTGATGTAAGGATCATCAGCAGATGTTTTATTAACTCTACATTTGATTTGATCACCTGATGATAAATTACTTTTTCTCTATCCTCTTTCAAATTTTACAATTCCAATGAATCACTGAGGCTAAATAAATAGTTTGTAGCTCCCTCAGAAACATAGGCAATATTAACTTCTCTTAATGGATTAAACTTTTCTAGTAACTTGTTGTCAATAGTTTCTTTCTATTACAACAGCTACTTCACTCAACTTCTTTAGCTGGTCTATACCTTCTCTTGAATCTCTAGGTATATTTTTAGCTTCATTTAGCACCTTTCTATAAAGACTGTTTTTCCTCACCTAAAACCCACAATACTCAAACTGCTTGGAAGTTTGAGTTAAAAGTTTTGCTAACATATTGTTATCTTTGTTGAAACTAGTTGATCATTTTGCAATTAATTTTTTGTTGCATCTTGTTTAGCCGTTAACTCAGGTTGATTACTTGAGTCTTCAAGAAATTTTTAGGATAAGTGATGGCAATAACATGATAATAGCATACCTTGTCTAATTGAGGCAGTTTATTTTAATATTATGAGCAACATCGGCTCTTTGAATGTTCTGCATCTTCTGTGCCGGATACCATTTCCCTGAGTTCTTCTGAAAACAGTTCTAAGGACCTTGTGTTTAAAAAGCATAAAAAATCCCTTCTTTCATGGTCATAGTACAAGTTTCTGCAGCTAGGATGCTCTTTAAACATAAATTCCTCCCAAAGGCTACAAAAACTTCAACTAGATGATGGGTTTCCCCATATTTTGTTCAATAATTTTTGTGCATGATTTGTTAAGACAGTATACAATATTTAAATATATTGGATATTGTCTTGACAAATCATGTGACACATTGCTTTTTCATAATCATTTTTAATAATTATATTTTTATGTATTCTGATCCAAAAAACTTTTTAAGATCTATCTGTACCAGGTTATAATTTTGATGTAGACATTTTTGTTTAAAGTTATATGAATTTTTTGGAGACATCTAGTATTATTAAATATGTAAAAAATTGGTAGATTCTTTTTTCTGTAGTGATTTGAAGTTTTCCTGAAATTAATATATTTTAATTATTTTTCAGATACATGATGATGCAGGTGTGGTGCAATGGAGACCAGTATTCTTAGCAATCACTGATCGTGATCTTCTGTTATATGATCTTGTGCCTTGGACTAAAGAAGCATGGGTTGTTCCTGTAAACAGTATACCTCTTGTTCATACTAGGTATATTTTAAATTTCATTGTAAAAATTTTTTATCTTTATCACAATATTTACTTTTAATTTTTTTTTCTTTTAGTGTAACTTGCAATATTTTGTGTAGACAGTTTTAATTTATTCTAAATTATGTAATTAGAGCAAGATGCATTTAGTTGTCACTCTGTAATATTCTGGAACAAGTAATGTGATCTGGTTTAAAAAACTGGTTTGGGAAAAATCCATTAAATTTCTAAAAATTTGCTGTTTCAATAACGATTAAATATTTATCAAATACTTTTTAGATATGGGGGGACACAAAAAAATGGGAATTTCTTTGACAATCTAATAAAACCAAGAGTGTTGGTAGAAAAACATTTTATTCATAGTAATTGAGATCTTAAAATGTGCCATTTAAGGAACATTAATGGAATTTGTCATATTTTTAAAATTACATGCTCTAGGTATGCTGTCTTCCTATACAAATGCATTCTTGAAATCTGCTGTTGAGATTCCTCACTGACTGCTGCAACGTGTCTACAGAGTACAAGCACTGGTTTGTACAAAGGATAAAAATAAGGATCATTCTTTTACTGCATCCTATCTTTGTATTCCTTTTTATTGCATGTTTTGATGGGATGCCACCATGACATCTTAAGTTGTAAGAACGTCAAAACACCCTCAGTGCAGTTTCCAAACTATCACTGCTTTTATAAAGCATTTTTATAACTAATGCAGGCTGCTGCTGTTCCATTGATCCATGGTTACTAAAATGGTTAAGTGTTTACTTGCTCAATGTCACTGTCCCAAAGTGCAGCCTCCTGCTCATGGCTGTCGCCACTTATTTAAAAAATTCCTGTTATTCTGTGTCACTTGTGCCTTAGCATGTTTCATTCATGGTTTGAAATCGGCTCTTGATCTTTGATTTGTTAAATTTATTAAATTGCATTTAGTGGGGATAGTATAGTGTGTCCAGTGAGATTGGTTATCTATTTTATGTTCACCTCCAAGCAAGAAAATAAGAATAAACTATCTGAATTTTTATTTACTTTTAAGGATCCTGCTCTATTATCTCTAATGAGAAGGTCATGGTAATCGTGGTCATGAGCTTAATATGAAGTGTAAAAATTGTTTGATGTTCAAATCAAATTGTTAATTCGATTCCTTGTTTTATTATTGACCTGTGATGGTGAATAATGGAAGTTATAGCACAGTAAATTGAATTGAATCTCCTAAACTTTGGTATCTTCTATCATATTGAAGGTTTCTTCCCCTAATAGGGGCTGCATATTGGCAAGTTAGCCCCTTTTCAGACACTGCGAGTCCCCCAAATTCGAGAGCCATTTAGTGGCTGCACTCGCTACCAAATTTGGACACTTGAATTAACTTTTAATTCAAGCTCTTGTTGAAGTTAAGATATTGATGTACCAATTTTGTCTTGTCTGTATGATTAGATCATAATTCAAAATTCTAGTGTTGTCTGTATTAACTCTGAAGGGATTTTAATGTAATGTCTATCGAATATAATTAAGGATGATCTACTTCATTTCATGAATGTCTCTGCATGTTACAGAATCTTATCTGTGCTTAGAATTTATTCAACAGTAACAAAAAAAAGTGATTTTCATTCACATAAAACATTTTAGCGAACTAAATTTTTTACTTAAGAAAATTAAAACATGCTAGCTTAAAAAAACTATAGACAAAAAATAGATCCATTCAATAGTTTCCTGAAAGTAGAATTTTTTAATAAGTTTTGTGTTTATGGATTTAAAATGTTTGTAATTATTTTTCTAATTTTTATAAATTTTTTCACTAATCTGTTTGCCTAAAAAGTTGTGAAAGGGGGAGGAATGAAATAATTGTAACTTATATTTTATGTTCAAACAAATTTCTTACATTTGATTTTTAACAATCTAATTAGATATATAACATACATTTGTATATATTAATTTATATATGTATCTCACTATGTCATTTATTTGTTTACAAAAAAAATGTTAATTCTTTATCAGCAAATAGGCATGTAAATAAATAAAATGCTGTACATTTATAAACAAATATTTCTGATATAGAATAATGAACTGCCAGGCTTTTGCTTGACAACATTTACATATTTCACGGTTTTCCCATTTGGCCAATGTTTATAGTATGTTACTTCATAGTAAAGGAATGTTAGTTGAAGTCACCAAAATAACAGAATCAAAATTCTAATAGTCTGACATCAATGTTATACAGCAATCTTGTATATGATTTCTAGGTTAGTTCAGAAAATGGCTTCACAATTCTTATCAGAATGATTATATGCATTTTTATATTAAATATTTTTTCTTTTGCCTTTTTTAGGTGCCTTGATAGCTAAGTGGTTGTAATTGTGAACTTATGTAGCATTGTCATAATTAAATCTCGAATTTTTCTGATTTCATTAAAACCTTGTCATTTAACAGAGCTCAGACATGTTAACCACTTCAGTGGCGTAACGTACACCCCCGCATCGTGGGGGGGCCCAGGGTTCTAAGGGGCCCAAAGCCTGACTGACGCAAGGGGGCCCAAATGTTCTCCGTTACACCACTGAACCACTTAACAGTTCCTTTTCAGCAGTCAAAAATGTTGAATTGAAAGAATTATGCTAATTTTTATTTTCATTGAAAAACTTATTTTTCCTTAAAGTTGACTTTTTTTCCGAAAAAATTAGCAAACTCAAAAGGACACTTTACAAAAACTTATATTAGATTTAAAAAGATAATATTGTACTTACATTTAATTATTCTCTTAAAATTCCGTTTGTGTGGTAAATTTTAAAACAGGGACATGCATAGTCCAGCATTGCGATCGGAGCAAAAAATATGGGGCTTCTTTTTTCACCAGGTTTTCCAAACAAAATCATTTCCTTTCAATGAACAAACAAAGCATTCCCTTGTTGGTCTCAATTTTTTGTCGGTGGGAGGAGTCACTTCCAAAAAGTTTTTTTCTGTCAATCCTAAGAGACTGGACGAAATTCCTAGTCCATTTTTTTTATTTACCACCACATGTCTTTCAATAAGATCTATAATATCAAGCCTGAAATTCAGATGAGATAATTTTCCTCCCAGTGTCTCTTATGAAACAAAAGCATTCCACAATGATGTATCTAAAGGATGGAAGAATATTTTTTATTATTTCTTGCCTCTTTTTTTTTTTTTTTGTTATTAGGTAATTTGTGAGATGCTGATCCATTCTATCTACACCACGAGAAGTCTGATAACAAACTTTCAGAATCATTTACAGAAATTTCACATTCACTATCTGAATCAATATCAAAATTATTTTCTGTTATGAGCCTCTCATAATCACTCATTTGTCTTCTATTTTAAGCTCCAAATTTGAAAGAAATAGTGTTTGTAACTTATGGGATACACAGATCCAGTAAAAAGAAAATTCCCGCTTTATCTAATCTTGACACCGGTTTAGACATTTTCTTGTAATCCTAACTTTACTCGACTGTTAGAATCATTGCACCCTAAACAAGCAAAAAATACAGGCAAATCAGGATTAGAGTAGGGAAAAGTGTTGTTGGAGGGCCGCTCTGGCAAATCAGGGAAGTGCCATTTCAAGTGACTGAGCAGTGTTTGGGCAAAACAGGGAAGTGGTTAGATCTCCTCAACTTCAAAGTCTTGTTGATCATGTGATTCATGGTAGGGCCTTCCTCGTATGCTATCAGATTGAACCTCATACCACACTTCTACATGTCTATTATTGGAAAAGCTAGAGTGAGACTCATTATAGATGATCTTGTAGACAATAGAATGGCAAACATCACACTGTACCCCAACACCATTGCATATGGAGGTGCTTTTGTTTTGAGATCAATGGCAATTTTTTTTTAACAAATGCCTTGAGTGCAAGAAATTAGCAACCAATCAATAAGTAACAGTTGTCAATACAAGAACATCAAAGGTATTGTGCACTTGCTGTAAAATGGTGACAAAAGTGACTTGTAGGGCTACAACCCTGTCATGGAATGTGTAGATCCATGCATGCTAATATTGCTCTGGCTGCACTGGCTCTTGAATTTGCAACATTTTTCTTATTCTAACCATCTTTGCCACAGCTGATGGATCTTGAATATTGATGACCATGCCCCTTATAAAATTTTCTACCTGCTAGAACTGCTTCTGTTAGTGGTGGTCTAGCATTCTCTGCTATATTACAGGTGAAAGACAAGAAAAATATTTCTATAATAATTTCCTTGGCTAAAATAATGGCTTGGAATGGATATTTCCCATTATGTAGGATCTTTCCCTTTTATTCTGCTCAACATGTACTTAAAAGCTGCTCATTGGACATCATTTGTGTTTCTCGGCAAATTGCATCAATGCTGAAATTGAATAATTTTATGGCTATTTCCTTTTTGTTGCATTTCAATGTCATGTAGTGTATACTAGTGATTAACAGTGTTTATATATCAGTAATTTCACATTATCAGTTTTCATCCTAGAACTATTAAAAAAAAATACATTGAAACAATTTTTTAAAAAGTTTTTTGAGAGAAAGTTAATAAATTATTGAGCATTGATTGATTAATTGAATGAATAAATGTTATTTGTTGTGAAAAGTTTTCCAAATTTTAAAATTTTTCGGATGTTATTTGTAATTATAAATAGGACTTGCTCTTTGTTAATGTACTTTTAAGATGTCAATAAATAAAACAAGATTGATTTTTTTATATAGTTGGAAATATTTTTATATTTATTTTAATAATTTTTATGCTTATTTTATTTATTTTTATTGGCTTACTCAAGTGTTTGTTTTTTAAAATCTAAATTGTTATCCAGTGTTAATTTAAAATTCTTTTTATTTTAGATTAGTTCATTCAAATATGCCAAGAAGATCAAGTGGTGTGAATGTACCTGGTATCACAGATGTCACAACATTTACTCTACGTTTAGGCACAAGACAAGGAGTTGAATCCAGGGTAATGAGGGTGGAGACTCATCGGGACTTAGCATTTTGGGCTCGGCATTTAGTTCAAGGAGCCCACAATGCTGCTTTTATTATGAAAGAAGCCCACTTTTGTAAGTATTGAATTATACTAATATATTATCAGGAAACCAAAAGAGTTCTTTACTAATAGGTAAATGAAATAAAAGGATTTGCTGAAATTTTTTTGCACTTGTCAATTTAGCACATCAGTAGCTAAAATATCTATTGTATATCCAAGAGAAATAGTTAATAATTTTCTAGGCTGCTATGTCATAAATAAATGCAATTTTGATTTTTTACAGTATATACAAAATTAAGATTTGAATCATTTTCATCCCTCATGCAAAATTACTTCATTAAGACTGTTATTTCAAATAGCTTCTTAGTAAACAGTTTCATCTTTCTTAACCACACATTTATTTTTGTTGAAGTTCTTGGTGAACCCCTTTTTCAGGTATTCCTTTTACTATAGTGCTTTTGAAATTTTATTGGTGTTTTGTGATGAAATAATTTTACCATCTGCAACGATTATTTTATCGAATCTGTGGTCTTCATTTAAAGATGAAAGTAAACTAGCATCATTTATTAGATGTTGACTGGTGTCAGAATCAGTAATAAAGAAACCTTTAATCTATTTTTTGTGTAATTATTAATTTCTTATCAAATTATTTTAAGGTTATATAAATTGATTTGCTTATACCTTTTTGTAGTTGTCAATTTCTCACAGCATCAGTAGCACAAAAATATGTAAAATATCCTCAATTTATTCAAGAAAGCTTTTTGTGAATCTACTAGAAGGCTTTGGTCTTAAAAGATATTCATTTATTTGAATTAATTTTAGAACAATTAGAAATAATGAGATATAATTTACAATATGAGTATAACTTGTTAGAGTTACCTGCATTTAGACATACATTTAAAACAATAGTAGAAAAAGGAGTTACAACTTTCATTCAATCAAAATTACTTTACAGCACTATCAGTGATAAGACTTATTGAAAGTAGTGAATTGTACTTAAATTAGGTCTTATATCTGATCAACTCATTATTTTATAGATATTTAAACAATTTGATAGGTTTTTTCCAATTGCAAAGATATGAAACAAATGAAAAACTAAACATTATTTAAAAATAAGAAATTTCAAATATGAATTGCACTGTTAACCAAAGTTTTTACTTATTTAGATTGTCTTGAAATACCTAAATAGTTTTCTCTAATTCATAACTATTCAAAGTCAAATTGAATAAAAAATAAGGGATACCTTTTAAAAATATTTTAATTATTGATGACACATACAAAAGAGGTATATTATAATTAATTATATTATTTTTTAACTGAGCTATAACTTTAAAAAAAATTGTGTAAAATTTAACTAGAAGTTTTTTTAAGTATTTGGCAATCTTTTTTGAGAATGTTTTTAATAAACTTTTCTAGGATTAATGACGAGAACTACATAAAATTTTAAACTGTGATTGTGTGTACAATTTTTTCTTTTTAAATCTTTAAAAAAAATGAGATTTACAATAAATTTTTTTTAAGTTAGCCATGTGTTAAATAATTTATCATAATTTAATTCTGTTTAAAACCTTAATGTGGATAATTATGTCCAGCCATAATGAAAACTACCAAAATTATCAAATTCCTTTTAATTTGTGTAAAAAAATATGGTGTAATGTCTGATTTTTGCTATCAGTTATTTAATTATGGGGTAACTTTAAAAATTTCAGCAATTCCTTAAACACTTTTCTATCTCAAAATATCTAGAAAAAATATTTCAGACCACTAACTTTTTAAAGGGTTAAAATTTATGCTGAAAAGAAGGGGGGGAACAATTATATCTATTGTACACTTAATTTAAAATAAGATTCATTAAGGTTTTTTCTCCCACTTAAGTGATAACTTATTGTTTATTTGGATTTTTTTCAGCTTGCCTTTATCAAAGTCAGGAGTGTGTAATTACTGTACATTTTGAAAATGGTTTCATTTTACAAGATGGGAGACATCACAGCATTTTGTGGCAATATCCATTTGAGAAACTACGTATGTCAGCTGATGATGGAATGCGATTAGTCTGGTTAGATTTTGGAGGAGAAGATGGAGAAAAGGTAATTTACTCCAATTTTTTTGTAATCTAAAGACAACATTATGCATTTGTTTTGCCAATTTGTCTGGGAAAAAATATTCTTTCTGTATGTTTTATGAAATAAAAAGTATTTATCTTAAAAAAATTTGTTTAAAAAAAAATTCAAATGTGTCTTGGAAAGAGGGTAAGGAAATAGTTTTAGGATAAGATTCAGTATTCAAATGGTATTTATCTTAATTAATTTCAGACAAGATTTTTTTACTAAGCTTTTGCTGTGTGAAAAATTGTACCCTTATTTAAGAATTTGTGTATGTGTCATGAGATGCTTTAAAGCCCCAATTTATTTCTTTTTCTAGTACTCAAAAACCTTTAAAATGTAGGACAGGGCTTATAATTGCCTTTAAATTTTACTCCTTTTTGTGTGTGTGAAAACTCATCATAAAACCTCAAATGCTATAATCAAAAAAGAAAATTGTTTCTGTGATAGGTTGTGTTCAAATTTTTCTAAACATTGACTATCACATTATCAATTACAATGTTTTCTTAACCCTTTATCTACCGCATTATGATTTATTTACTGCAGTTTTTTTTTCATGCAATATTTTTTTAAATCACTATATTGAAAATTAAGGGATATACATAAACAAAATACTCAACTTTGGGAAATTTAATTAGTTGGAGCTAATTAATTATATTCAACTGTAAAGTTAACACTGTCTACTTAAAATAAATAGTCAAATTGCTTTCTAAGGTTTTCATTAACATGCAAAAAAAGTAAGACACCTACCTTTTGACATTAACTGTTTTTTCGGAACAAAAATGACAATCTTTGCAATTCGCTGAAAACGCAATTTCTGCTATAAAACTATTCGCCTTCCCCACTAAAATACTCATCATAGAACCCATGCTGCCATATATCTTGGAAGAGAAGATTTAAAAGAATATTCCTGCTAAGTATCGTCAGAGTATTCGTAAAAATGGTTATTCTATGCAATTTTAAAGTGAGTGGGTAGATAAAAAGGATTAAAGCTCTGCATTTAATTTAAATCTGCAGCTTAATTTTAAAAATTTACCAATTCATGTTACTGGAGAATCTCTTAATTTTACCAGAAATTTATTTTGTATGTTATCTTTGTTTTTTAAGCGTGCATGTTTTCTTCAGTATTTTAAATTATACAACTTAACATTGTATACTATTTTTATTTTCTTAGGAACTAGACTTACTACAATCACCAAAGCCTTTCATATTCACCTTGCATACTTTTCTCTCTGCCAAAGTTATAAGACTTGGACTTGTTGCATGACAATTACAGCAATGGGAGAACGCAGATGACCCTTTTGACGACATCTTCGGTCCCTAAGTTGAAGTTTATTGTAAAACTTGCTTCCTAAGAAAAGGCTTCCCAACATTTGTTGTCCAAAAAACGTCTATTTGCAGTTTTAATGCAAAACAGTTTGTTGCACAACATTCTTAGCTTGCAAGCTCTTCATACATAAAGAACAAAACAATTTTTTTTTTTTGTACTAAAAGGTAAAGTGCCCTGTTGCTATTACAGACTGTGAAAAAAATAGAGCAACTCTGATTTGTTTACTCTAAATGTGTTCTGTAATTTGTATTTGCATTTCAAACTAAGGGTGAATGTTTGTGATTGTGTTTAATGTGTGTACAAAGTTGACTATATTTTTTAATGGACAAATCAAATTGTATCATGAGGCAATGGCTTCAAAGGAACAGAGTGATCTCATTTCATGTAAAAAAAGAAATTAGTTACTTTTTATTGGGGAAGAAAAACATCAAGTATTGTTTTATTCTACTATAATCCCGAATTTGTGTTTAACCTTAATGAATTAATTTTTAAAAGATAATTATACTTGAAAGTTATATATGTATTAAATTATCATATTGGTCTAGTGGTCCAAAAATTAAATGTTATTCCATGTAGTTTTAATGCTGTGTCTTTGGATCTATTTAACTTTTGTTAAAGAAACTGTTAAATTACAATATTTGAAGTTGAATTTTTTTCTGTTTTTGTATATATGTTACTGCTTAATAAAGCACTTATACTTTTTAAATTATAATTTCAGTATTTACTTTTTGCATTTGTATATGCTTTTTTGAAGTTGCTTTTGTAGAGTAAGTTGCTTACCTTTTGTACAAATTATTATAATCATGAAATATAAGTTTCATAAACAAAATCTAGCCTTACAAAATGAATTTGTTAGATGCAATATATACTGGAAATGCTTTTGTTTATTACATGTGATAAAATTGTAATTATGTGGTTTGTATAGATGAAACACTACCAAAAAATGATTCTTCATTTGCTTTTTATAAAGTTTAAGATTGAAAAACTAGTTTTCTGTTGGAAAAGTTTAATGTCTTAATCATGTTTTCTTTTGTGGATAAACATGATGTATATCATACATGACATTACTTAAATAATATTTAAATTTATTATAGTTATATAATTATACTATATTCCATTTGCACATGTTTGGATTATGCATATTACTAAAATATTTTTTTAATATAGGACATTACTCATAATTTCACTTATTAAATCTGTTCCTCTCCCTTATTTAAAATTACCTTTTTAACAGAATATATTTGTTTGGTGTATTTTATCAAATTGTCTTAGCAAATAATTTGCTGGCTAATTTAAAGTGTTTTATATTCAAATAATAGAAAGAAAAACACAAATTAAGTATCAAATTGTAGTATAATTAAAAATAAAATTTACTTTTTTTAATGAATAAATTGAGAAAAAATGTTACTTAAGGTGGAACAAGTCTTTTCATCAGTTCTAAATATTAATGTTATCTATTAGAGGATTATATATCTTTATAATTGCTTATCATTTTTAAGATTTTACATTTGCAATATTTATCAGACTTTAATCAAGTAGATTGCTGTAGATTGAATTTTAAAAAGATCTTATATTACATTGATCTTTTATGCCAAAAATATTAAATCAACATTCTCGTCCTCTCTTTATCATTTTTTGCTGATAATGGTCATTTGCCATTCCTGCCTTTGTTGTTTTATGAAAAATTAATTTAAAATTATATATTAAATGTGCAGATTTTTATTAATTGAAAGGGAGTATTTTTTTTCCCCATATGTGTGTTAAATGGAGTCTTCTGTAATATATGTTTGTGTGGAGATTTATATTTAATTACCCTCATCTCTCAATTTTTTTAATATTCCTACAGTTTTAATTGTAAATTGTTTAAATGGAATGACTAGTCAAAAATAAGTATTAAACTAACTTTAATATTTTATGTATTTTATTTTGAAAACATTGAATATGTCTTTGTCCTAAACAATTACTTCTACTTTTTAAATCATACCTCAAATTGTAAAATTTTCACATACTTAAGAAATATTTTTAAATTATTAAATATATTGATACTTTCTTTTAATTCTTTTTTTATCTAATATTTGGTCATATTTGCTACTGGTGTCCTTTTTATTGTACTATTGTAACATTTTTATATAAAGAAATTTCATAGAATTGGGAGAACTATAAATGTGTGTATGGTAAAAAGGTCCCTATCCAAAATTTAGAAGTGAATCATTAAATTAATTTATTTCTTACAGAACTTATATCCACATGGACTTTTATTTTTTACAAATCTTTTGTCATAAGATTTGCTGAAATACTCTTGTTGAAACTTTTTAACACTAATGAAATATTTAGCTCTTAGACTCTGTAATATAGGATTAGCAGTAAAGTGATCTGAAATTAATACCTTATTAAAAAAATATTAATTATTTTGGGGTATTAATATCAGTTCATTTCTTTTTTCATTTTATATCTGAATTTTGCAGTTATCAAACTATTAATAAATTCATTTTTTTACCAAGAAAGAAATTACCATAAAGATTAATTAGGGGTTTGGCTTTGAAGAATATTTTTCTGGGCATTCAAATACCACTTTCAGTGTTTATAATTTACTAAGGAAATGAACTAATCAGTGCCTTATTAAATGTATTTATCTTAAGAGAATCTATAACAATAAATTATTATCTGTAGAATTATGCTAATGTTCCTTAGCTACAATTTTTAATGACTGAATTAGTTTTTTGCTTTGAGACATGTTTCAAAATTTAATATTTTATTTTTATGATTTAGAAATATTTGTTTTATTCCTGCAGTATTATATGGTAAATAAAGTATAGATTTCCTTTGAAAAACTATTATATGTACTTCAAATGACATGTATAAGAAAGAGTTTATTAGGTATTTAAATAGGTTGAAGTGTCCTTAGCTATAGATATGTGTGTTTGTGAAAATCAAAGTCAAGCATAGTACATGTTCATTTACTATATGTATTTTATCAATTAAAACTGCTAATGGTTTTACTAAATAATAATAAAAAATATTCCTGAATGTGATATAGCATGCATGATTAATCTTAAGCTCTTAAATAAACTTATTTAAAATAATTAATAAATCTATGGATTTTTGTATTTTGTTTGGGAAAAAATTATAATGGGATTTTCAAAAATGTGTCATAAGGGTAAAATTTTTTAATTCTTGATTATGCTGTAACAAAATTATATATGTGGTTGTACATTATGAGAGTACTTTCCTTCAATTTTGTAATGATAATCTTTTTTTAATGTACAGTTTAATGCCTGAATTCCGAACATTCTCAATATTTGTTGCTAATCCACTTTTTTTACTTCATCTAATCAGAAAATTTGCACGTATTATAATCAACTTTTTATTACCTTATTTTTATTCCAATACTTAAATGATTTGTGAATACATATCTTCTGTTAACAATTTTGTAAGAAAGCAGTTAGTCTTCGTATTCTAGTTAAATATATATAAAAAATTCTCATCTGTATAAACTGCTATTAATAGAAATTATTTAAAGTGTACTTTTTGTTAAATATCTTTCAGCTTTTATATTCAAAAAAATTAAGTAATTGCATAATACTTTGTATTTAACTGCAATTTTAAGTTTCATCTTACAGATTGTTAAAAAAACTCGTTTTATTTAAATTTGATTTTTTTTCAATATATTTCATGTCTAGAAATATATTGCAAATATATTTCTAGATTTTATCTGGATTGTTTCTTATAGTTTAAGTGGATTTACTATAAAATATCTTACCTTTTTGTAGTAATAGAAAAATGTTACAAAGTTTTTCTTTTTTCAAAAAAAAAATGAGCTTACATGATTTAATCATATATATATTATTTCATTGCACAATTTTTTGTAAAATTATTGCAAAAAAGCTGTTTCATTGCTAAGTTTATTTTATTTAATGAAGCAAAATCATCTTCAATATTTAAATTGAATGTGAAAAAACATTTTATCAGGCTAAAATTGTGATTGACAAGAAGTACAGATATAATGTCTTGCTTGCCAAAACTATAAGGTATGTACTTACTACTAAGAGTTTGCAGTGGAAACTATTAAAGGATATTGTTATTATGAATGATAATCTTTATATATTGTTATTAAATGTAGTTATTGTTCATGTTATCTTGTATAGACATGTTGTACCTGTTTCCGTGAGTAATGCACTCTTAGGGACCTCAAGACTCACAACTCAAACTCGGTAGAAGGATAGATGTGTAAAACTGGTTATATCTGAATTTTGAAGTAGTACAGGAACAAACTGTTTTATTTCACGTTTGTATGTGAAGACATATTTTAAATGTGATTGGTTTGTCTAGCGACTGTGAAATATATACAAATATGCTCACATTGTAATTTTTTTCTATAAGCAAATTAAGTTTAAATAAATGAAAAAATGTATGTATACATTAAGTGCAAACCTGTTATGAGACTTTTGTATGGATTACCCAACCAAAATTTCATGTTGAAAATGGTTGCTGAAGTATTTGTTCATAAAAATGAAAAATTAGGATAAACTTTTCTAAATTTTATTTGTAAATATTTTTTGATGATTTTGTATCAAAATATATGCTATTTTACTTTGTAATTACTTATGCTAGTCCTTGAAATGTTCTAAGTTTTAATGAGTACATTTATATCAAAATACATAATAGATTTTTTATATCGTGGACAACTGTGTGTGTTTTCTTCATTTCAATCATCAAAACATTGATAAAAATGTACAAAAAAGAATTTTTTAAAATTATTTTAAAGAGACAGCTTTTTTTTCAGGTACATTTTTTTCGATCAGATACATTTTTTTAGATGCAAATTTGCCTTAAACATAGCTGTCACTTTTATGTAATATAATTTAGAAAATCGACTTGCCATAAAAACTTTTTTTAAAAAAAACTGGACAATACATTAAGTTTGTTTATACATTCTATTATCTTAAAAATATTCTTAAGAAATGTTTATATTTATTATATAATGTAAATATCTAAAAATATATCAGTATAAGATGAAAATTCATTCATCTGTTAATAATTTTGATGCACATCATACAAAGTATACTGTCTTGGATAGCCTTGTTATTGCTACAACCGTTGGATTGTAAAGAATATTATTTTCATAGAATCTCATGCATCTTTTATTATAACACAATATATTCACAAAATTTTTATAAACAATTTCATGTACTTTTACTGCACATATTGAGATGTTAATTCTATGATTTCATTTATAATAAATTATATTCAAGTTCATTATTGCTCTCTTTTAAATATTGGAAGGCTTTAGTGAGTATCAACACAACCTATATCTTGTGCAATGTAAAAGATTATTCATACTTATCCATAATTTTAGATAATTAATCTGATTTATTTACAATATTATAGAAACAATGTTAAAGTCCTTATTTCATCAAAGACTGTTTTTCAGGCTAGAATGAATACAATTGATTTTTGCCAAGATATACAGAAGTAAAATTTCGAACAAAAGAGTTCTTGTGGCTCCCAATAACAGGAGAAGAAAGAACTTTCCTGCAAAGGAGGTGATCTGAAGTCATTACAGCATATCCACACCAGAGGGGATGAGTATGAGGATAGTTTTAGCCATGGGCCGGGCGGCAAGCACCACGATATTTAAATTCAAAAAATATTTCAAACTCCAAATCGCGCCCGCATGACGAAACTGACGGAAACGAGTGAAAACTTTAATACACGCACAGATGCAGGAAGTTTATTAGTCGCTATGCAACCACATTCGTTTTTGTTACTTAGGCTTCTGGAAACCGGTACTGTGTAAAGTCAATGATGTGCTCAAAATTGTATGCAAACAGAGGGATTAAATATCCATCAATGTGCTTTACCGACCGTATTAGAAGCAAAACGAGAGAAATTCGTGAATGACGCTTTAATATATTCTAAAAGTTTATGTGTAGAGCTTGAAATTTCTTTTGAACCCCCAAGACGAATTGGAAGCCAGCATATATTTGGCGACGGAAGTAAAGATGTTCAGTTATCGTACGAAGATGATTTGAGACGAACAATGTTTTCTTCAATAGACAGAGTAACTGCGGAAAGATTCCAACAGTCGCAGAATCTAGCGCAAAAATATGCTTTTTTTATGGCCTGAAATTATATTAAACATGGACGAACTTAACTTAGATCAAGCTCCTCAAGACGTTAATAAAGAAGAATTACAACTTGATCGCGTATGTCTACAAGCTTTCGTAGCTGTAACAGACCCAGGCTATAAAAAAGAACTCTTTAGGTCTGGCTCTCTGGTTTTATTAAAATATATTATTGAGTCCAAACTTGAAGATGGCTTACCAACAGGGGCGTAGCTACCACCGTATCAATAATCCCAAGCCACAGGGCCCCCAACATGTGTAAGCAGAGAATCGCATAGTAAGGGGGATCTGAAAAGGTCTACCAAGGAATTTTTGATACAGGGCCCACTCAGGACTAGCTACCGCCAGTGCTTACCAAACATTGTATAATGTTGAGAATTTTTTAAGATCTGCCATCATACACACAGTAATGCCAGTTGCGAGAGAAACTTCTCTAAGCTAAAATTATTCAAAAATTATCTCAGATCGACTATGTCCACGTTAAGGTTAACAAATCTAGATATTCTGGCAATTGAAAATAACTTACATATTGACAATTGTATAAAAGATTTGGCCATGAAAAAAACACGAAAAGTGCATTTTTAATTAAAAAAAAAATTTAAGTCGTTTTATTTTCCTTTTACTGATTTTCTTGACTAATAATTAAAATAGAGGCGACAAATTTCCAGTCGACCCCAGCTGGCGAAAGCCCACGCTACGCCACTGCCTAGACCTATACCATCATTACTCATGCAGTCAAAAAGCGATAGCCCATCGAGCCAGTCTGTGTGAATATAAGTCGTGCATTTATTTGTTTCGGGATATTGTTCATGCAAGTATTTGACAACGAATGCTATGTACTGTCTGCTTTTAAGGATCATAGGTAGGGTCTACATTTGTGTAAGGGCATCAAGAAGTTATAAAACGCCCCTGCTTTTTTCTCATTTTATTTTATTCCTATATGAATTCCTAATTGCCAAATTAATCTATGAGGCAACAAAACTATATCAGACCTAGTAAAAATAAATTCATTCTGCCATTTAATAGTAGCCCTCGTGACAGTCCTCCCTTGTTTAGAAGAGTATGGGATGCTCACACTTCCGAGATTATATTTATAAACCTTTGTTTGATAAAAATATTTTTTAAAAATTTAATCAAAATCTATATATATAAAATTGAATGTGTGTCTGTCTGTACTCGATAGATTCAAAAACCATACATCCAATCGCCGTGAAAATTTGGGAAATTATTAGGTAAATCCCCGGGAAGGTTTTTGAAACTTTTCATTTCGGAATTCACTCTAAATTTTTTAAAATTTAATTTTTAAGTGATTTTTTGGTGTTATGACGTCATATGATGTCACGATTCTCTCTGAATGCGAAAATTTAAACTTTACACATAGTTTTTTTTTTCGAATTATTACATATTTTTACTATAGTTATGTTTATTGGTTATTATATTTATCTATTTTTTGTTCTTTGATACGTAATTGGGATTATTTTTCGAATAAATCATTCTTTAAATATTCTTTTAGCAACTCAAATTTTGTTTTGTAGTTTTGACAACATTCCGATATCTTTAACGCGCGTTGTTTATAATTTTCCTTATACTGTTCCATGCATATTCCAACGCAATATTCGGCGAAATTAATCGACGGAATTTATAATAAGTATGTTTCTATATTTTGAACAATTTTTTAAATTTCTTTTGATGTTATTGAAATACAAATGGCAAAATTTAGATTTTCTTATATAAATTTTGAGTCATCAAAATAATAACCCTTATTATTGCATTGCAGAAACTCGAACTTAGGTCATCGTACTGGCCAAGCAAACGCAGTGCGAGGGGTAGTTGCTCATCCAGTTGGAAATTAACTTTAGTATTGTGTGTATATTGTTTTTCAATTTATTTTTTAGCTCAGGATATATACTTTGGATAATTTTTATAAATAAAGTACTAATTTTAATTCTTTACACTATGGATATGTTTGGCCTGCTTACAAAATCTCTCCACAAATGAGAAGCGTACTTATTAAATCTTCCACCTATATTTTATCTTTCTCCAATGATTCTAAATTAAATTAATATATAATATTTTTATCTTTTGGTACTTATGTTTTTTTTAGTCGACCATTTTCCTAAAATTACAAGACATCGACAAATGTTGCAATATGCATTCAATAAGGGAAAATCATTCTATGCCTGTTTGTGTACAATAATAATATTTTTTTTTGTACTTGGCAGTGAATTTTTCCACTAAATAATTGTTGAAATTTCTACAAGTTGGGGCAATAACATTAGACTCTCAAAAGACCTATTTTGTGTGATTTCAAAATTTTATTTGGTGTTACTGTGAAATACAACTGGAAAAATTAAGTTTTTCTGATGTATATTTTGTGTTTGTTTTGGTATTTATGTATTATCGCAACCGTATTGCCAACATTAGCCCTTGGTTGCCAATTCACCGTGTATGACACATACAAAATCGGGGTTAACAGTTGCAATAGTACCTAAGTAGTTTGTTAGTTTTTGGTGATTTCATCAAAATACTGATAATTTGTTATTAATAATATTTGTTTTCGATGGCTTTTTATCATTTAAGTTTGTTATAGCTAGCTGTACCGTGCCATTTTTTTCATTGGCTCAGTCTGGTTAAAAAGAAAGAAAAGAGAAAGCACACATTTTTAATATCTTTAACCGCTTGCTCTTGAGGTATGATTTTTTTTCTTTGTAATTTGTTAACAAAATACTCCCAAAAATATACGTGTTCAATTACAACAAGATGAATCTTCTGAACTATTTGAAAAACAATTGTTAGGTATTGGGAATGGTAAAATGGAAATTGATGAATCCACACACTGTATTACATTACCAGAAAACTTTTGTCACATTGTAAAATCCACTGATGTGAATTGATTGCCAAAGTTTTCCCAAATTTATCCCAGAATTATAAAAACAATCAATGGGTTAGTGAGCGCGCTATATTGGCAGCCAAAAACATTGATGTGAATTTAATAAACTGCTCAATTCAAAATAAAATACCTGAGAGAAGAAACAACATATAAATCCATAGATACTGTTGTCAATCAAGACGAATCAGTTCATTATTCAATAGAGTTTTTAAATTCATTGGACCTACCAGGAATGCAACCACATATTTTATCTTTGAAAATTGGTTCCCCAGTCATCCTTCTACGAAATATAAATCCACCGCGACTATGCAATGGGACTAGGCTATCAGTAAAAAAATTAATGAATAACATAATTGAGGCAACCATTTTAAATGGAAAACACAAAGGGGAACATGTACTACTACCACGCATTCCCATGATACCAACGGATACTCCATTTCAATTCAAACGTCTACAGTTTCCTGTACGACTAGCCTTTGCAATGACCATTAACAAAGCACAGGGACAATCATTCCAAGTATGTGGATTAAATTTGATAAATCCATGCTTCTCACATGGACAGCTGTACGTTGGGTGTTCACGGGTTGGAAAACCATCAAATTTATTTGTTCTTGCACCAGATAGGAAAACTAAAAATGTTGTATATTTACAAGCACTGCTAAAATAAAGTTCACCATCAATCATCAAATATCATTCATTTCATGATGATATTTAATAAATACAAAATTATTGTTCAATTGAGAAATTTGTTCGCGTTATTGTTTAATATCACAAGTGAAGAAGCATGTTTATATTTTACCATCAACTATGTATATTTATGTTATGCACATATGTTATATTCAAATGACATACGCTCACTTCAAAAAGTTAAGCATGGAGAGGAAAATGCTAATTTCCGGAAGCCAATCAGAATTGAAGTGGATACAATTCGCTGCAGATGTAGATGGAAGTATGCAAATATGTTAGGTAACAGCCAATCGTGCTTTCATGTCAAGAAATATGCAAAAAGGGCAGCCTTATAAGAAACCAGCTTTATGAAGGGTTACAGAAGTTGATTGTAATTGCTGATAGAAGGTGTTTAAAATTTTCGTACAATTTTTAATCAAGAGGCGCACGATTAAAGTGGTGTGGGGAACATGCAATTTGAATGTGTCTGACTGGGGCAATGTCATGTTGACTGATGAGTCAAGATTTGCTCTGGAGCCAGATGACAAGTGTATAAGGATGTGACGTGAACGAGGAACACGCAATCAGCCCCAAAACATCACTGAACATCACGCATTCCAAGGCAGAAGCATTATGGTGTGGGCAGAGATTTCATTAGGAGACCGCACCGACCTGCACATCTTTAAACGGGGTTCTGTGACGGCTATCCGGTATCGAGATGAAGTCCTAGAATCAATTGCGACATTGTGTGCTGCAGCAGTTGGCCCTACTTTTGTTTTAATGGACAATAATGCACGTCCCCATAGAGCTGACATCGTGGATGACTATCTGAAGAAAAGGGATTGCGCGTATGGCGTATCTTCACGTTTCCCACCTCCAACCACTCTTATTGAACTGGAAATTGCTCTACAAAAAGAATGGCGATTGCTTAATTCTGCGGTGGTTTACCACCTAATTGAAAGCATGGTCAGAAGGTGATACCATATACATACCAGACCCAGGTGATACCAGATGATGGTGGAATCACATACCTTATTAATGTCCTTTTTTTTACTTTATGCTATTTTCAATTTATAGATAATTCTGTTTAAGTCTCCAGTATGTCATTATCTGATAGCTTACAAATATTTAATATTGTTTTCATTTCTGTATATAATTATTGATTTTGTTTTATGTATAAATATATATGTTACTTTACTGCCGAATTTTGTGTCAATCAAAGCAGTATGTCATTTCAATGGAATTTTCATTTTAATTAAGTTTAAAACAATATACGCATTATTCTATTGTATAAAAGTATTTATTTTCTCCAAAAAGTTGCTCATGTAAGTGTTTTGATGCCGGGAAACGCCGGGTATATCAGCTAGTATTTGATAAAAACTTTTATTTAACACATTAACATGTCAACAGCATGGTAGAAATGAGAATTTAGGTACACGAGTTGAATACGGTAGTCAGTATCAAAACAGACAAAGTAGTGAGTGCGTGTGTATTGTCTGGTCGATTACAGGGCGTAGCTAGCAAGACAGCTAACATTAATACTAATAATGTAGCACGAATAAGAATTTTTTTTAATCAAATGGCCAGATTGGCTATAATGGAATTGTTGTATGTGTGTGTGTGTGTATTGGGAGTGCATTTTAATCAGAGTAATTATTTATATCAATATTATTTTCCAAATTACGTGTATTACATATTGCATTTCAGATATACGAAATTTGTTCAAGATTTTGAAATAGCAGTTATAGGATTAGCGTATTTTGCAGCTTTAACAGATGAAGATTTTTTCGAAGGCCTAAAAGAGTAGATGGTTCCGCTACAACTCCAGTGGATTATTAACCTCTTCAGAATCAGCAAACAGAAAATGAGATACATAAAGGAATCGAGAGTGAAAAGATGAAGAGTCACCACATTCCCACGCATTTTCAGCTGTTAAACCTAATTCTTAAAAAAAAATATGTAAAATCTGCATTTTAATATAATGGTTACAATTTTAGAAGTTGCATTTGTGATATACAACTTAATACAGTATATTAATACAAAGAATATAAAACATTAATAGAAATAAAATGAAACCTGCAAAATACAGAGTGTATAACTATGTAACCCCCGCCACATATCCCGAAACTTCTGCAAAACATACCCAGAGAGAGAGAGAAATATATCATCCTCTTACTCTACAATAGTAAGCTAGATGCAATTCGCTAAATTCCATAACTAAGAAAGCAAAACAATAAAAAATGCCTTTTACTCAATAGAGCACTTATGAAAGTGTCGTGATTCCCAGTTTGCTTACTCTAACGGTCTTCAAACATTATCGAATCATGGAATCCTTAAACCTATTAGGTATTTTGGGGGAACTCTAGCGTTCACTTAGAAGAATATATCTTAAAAAGTATTTAAAGTAGATTTTACACAACTTGTCATGCATTTTATATACAGGGTGTCTACAAATTAGTAGGGCAAAATGAATGAATTATTGCTTCTAATTTACATGGAGGGAATTAAAGTTCCTTTTGTTCTAAGATAGAGGAATATACAGTCCAAGTTTACCATTATCATAAATGTTTAATGCGGCTTCTTTTCATTACTATGCCAATCTCCCATCGGTAAATCATTTACTGACTCAGATTTTTCAATGTACTTCAGCCGATTAAATTAGTTTGTAGCGTAGATTCTTCATTTTAGTTAAGTGATTGATGTTGGAAATGACGAGTGTACACTTGATCCTTTACAAAACCACACACACTAGAATCCAGTGGTGATCGTGATGGCCACTATATACCTCTCCGACCAATCCAAACTGGTACCTCAATATTGAGTAAAGATGTAACGTCGTTGTGATAGTGACAAAGCGTACCATCCTGTTGAAAAATGTAAACTCGGCGTTTTTCTTTGATGATTGGCATAAGTAAATTCTGTAGCATGTTCAGGTAAATAATTCCTGTAATTTTCAGGCAAGAAAAATGGGCCAAGATCATTCGAGGAACTCACTGTACAAAACACATTTATCGTGGTATTTTCTGTTTCATGTGTTAGGGTGGTATAAGGCTTTTCCGATCTCCGAATTCGTACATTGTAGCACCTCTATAAATAAACTTAGGGAATATATATATATATATATATATATATTCTTACTAGCCTGACTTAAAACGGGTTAATTTAATTTAATATTTAGGAAGTTCTTATCTTACCAAATTTCCTTACTAATTTGTAGACAGCCTGTATAAAAAAAATTACAGTATTTTTATTAAAGAGTTTTAGAGCTTAAAATTTATGTAATTTAGTCATTAATAATATTATTTCGTGCTCCAGGTCCCACCTTCCCTTTCATATTTTCTGACAAAGATTTTTTTATGTATATGTAAGCTTGCATTTTTTTGCACCAAATGCCAAAGCCTGGCTCCATTGAAGTTGTCTGCAGTTGCATTTCATATTCTGCATTTAGTTTGATCCTATATAATTTACGTAAAAAGATTTTTCACTTAAATATTTGTTCCGAAAGACTTTTAAATGCTGCCGCTGGGTTGAGCCTTTGGTCAGGCACTGACCTTCTGCACCCAAGTTTGTGGGTTCGACCCCAGCTCAAGTTGGTGGATTTGATTGAAGCAAAATATCAACAGCGTCCATGTGGCCTGTTAAAAATTTCTAGGGTGCTTGCTCTGAACAAAATTAAATTCCCTAGAACAATTTCGCATCGTCAAAGTTCAGGTGCCCCGATGGAACACCTGAGGGACACACCTTTACCAATTAATTAATCAAATATATTTAATTAATTACCTATTCCAAACAAATAAATGTGATGAATAAACCTTATTTTTTCTTTCTCAATTCTTTTGTATGCTTATCAGAATCGAAAATGGGAAATTGGCTCTGAGAGAGAGAGAGAGAGATGTGCAAACAACATACGATTACATTAAAATATTAGCTGCTTTATCATTGACTTGGGGAATCCAAGTCTCAATTTTCTATTCCTTGGTCTCACATAAAATTATTTTTTGTAGAATGGCCTATTTAATCAGTTGATTTGGGCACTTGTCCAGTAGAGAAAAAGGAGAAAAGCTGTTGATTGAATTTTATAGAAATTTTTACAGAACTGAAATATAGATTCTTCACATTTCCTTTAACTGTAAATTTTTTCTATTTTGCAAATTAGCTTCATCGGACAGACGGGTAAATTTTACTCTAGTTATAAGTTATATTTTCCTTTCTCGAAAGCGCTTTATAAAGAACAGTTAGTAGTTCAGCTAGATAAAATTACTTATTTAGCAGGTGCTGCTCCACTTTTATACAGGGCTTCGAAGCGTAATTTTTGTTGTTCCGGTTTAACTAAAAATATATATATATATATCGGTTCAGTTCCAAATGAATTATTTTATTTTATATTTATTCTTATTTTTGCACTAAAAATACAATTTTACCATAAACAAAAAATGTAATTCTATCAAAATTTAGAAGATTTTATTCTTTTTTAATTGGTACACTGTATGAAAGGATACAATTAACCAGCATATACGATACGAGTAGTGAGCAGAGAACATTGTTATCAGGGGCGTAACTACCGCGGTATCAATGATACGGTGCTCCCACGCTACAGGGGCCCCAGCATAAGTAAGTAAAAAATCGTAAAGTGTTAAGAGGCCTCCAAAAGGAGCCGCCAAAGAATTTTAATACAGGGTCCATTCAAGACTAGTGGTTCGAATGAAGCTTTCTGGTCGGGACGAGTGGACTTACGCAACCCAAATATCAAATCCAATGCAAACAAATAAATTAAAAAATTATAATGAAGAAAAATGTAAATTTCTAATCCAGTTGATTTTTTGGCGAAGTAAAAAGTATGAAATCAAATTGTTTTGGTGAAGTTTTATGAAATTCATATGAAATTAAAACTTTTTAGTAAATTTATAATGTTCAAATCAGGCAATTTATTTAGAAATGTGATCTATTCCTTTTTTTATACTCAATTATCTAATATTTTTAAATCAGCCATTTACCTTTTTCATGTATTAGAAAATTTCTTTTCACATGACAGATTTATGTATTTTGCTTCTAGGTATGAAAATCTGCATTCCGAGCAATAATTTTACATATTCAGCTTTCTCAATTTTTGCTTTATATTTTATAAGATATTTTGTATATTTGTTTTTTAAAAGACCGTGGCCTAGTGGACGAGCGAAGGACTTCTCACGTGTTGTTGTAAGGAAGTTGGGAGAACACAGTCAGAAAGTACTGAATGAGGTGTCTTCATCAGACCTTAAAAAAAAATCTGCTGCCAAAAGAGTATTCTTTTTTTTTCTTATTCAATAGCCTTCTAAATTCTATCACCAGAGTTTTTTAGACGAATCCCAGAGATAGTTTAACACAACCTTTTCCTCACCCCTAATTCAACTTCAGACATAATCACAGTACAATATAAAACTCTTACGAGTGGTAAATATTATCATCGAAGGATTCAACGTTTTACATAGTTCCCGTGATAATTTTCCTTGACATTGAGAAGACATTCGACCTTCTCGGGTACAATGGATTATTTTTCAAGTTGTGGTCCCCTTAAACACACTTTTCCTACCTTCCTTTACACTTAATCAATATTATCTAAAAATAAATCATCCAAACTAAATGAGAATATTCTTACACAAGTGAATTCTTAGCCCATACGGTTTCTCAAAGAAGTTTTAGATGGTCTCCCAACATCAGCATTTGCCTGTTTTCAGACGATGCTACCAATGGCATAACATACACCCCCGCAACCCCCCCACATGTATGAGGGGGGCAAAGCCTGACTGATGCCAAGTACGTATTGACCAATTTATAAAATATTGAAGGAAATATCTGACTTTGCAGGGGGTGGGGGCTAATATTCTCCGTCACGCCATTGAATGCTGCCATATTTACTGAAACCCACATCCTCATTAAAATCAGACAGAACCTGCAGAATTATTTAAACAAATTTGAAAATAAGCTCTTTGTATGGCGAACTGGTGCTCTCGATACCAATAAAATCAAATATATCCTATTTAGAAAAAGACACGCCTTCTCTTCCTCGCGTTACCTTAAACGTTTTAACAATAAAAGTCATTGAGAACTCAAATACCACAGGGTCATTTCGCATACGAGACTCACATTCCGAATACATATAAAATACATTATAAGCAAATGCTGCGCATACATAGAGACGAAGTTCAAGTTAGTTTTATCTCGGAAGATTGTGGCAGATGTTAAAAAAGTCAGTTAAAAATTGTAATTCCTTATCTGTGTTTGGTATAAAGTTATCCTCAGCATACATAAATAAAAAGATATTTTTAAAAAGGCATATATCATATACTGATATATTATAATGCGCTAAAAGAAATTTATCTCTTTATATCTCGTTACTTAATACTAATGCGACGCCTGTTTAACTTAAGTTAAATTGATTAATTTATTTCGTTAGATCCATTTTAAATAAAACCCGGTTCTAAATTTCAGTTGGCGTCACACTATAGCTTAAGTTTAAACATTAGATCTTTTAAAGACAAATAAAACAGGACACTAAATTAAAAGGCCGTTCTTTAAATTAACACTTAATTTATTTACAATAAGATTGAAATTACGTTAAATACTAAAGATATACATGATTACTTAACTGAATAATTTCGGAGAGAGAGGAATCATGGTGTTGGCGTCCGGAGAGTCTCCAACCGCGATCACCGTCAAATAGGGTCGTGTCAGACCAAAATCGGTGATAAAAATTGTGTCAGAGAGTGTCTCAATTCGTCGTGCATGCGCTTATATTTCGCGGCGGTTTTCTTGTGTATTCTGGAGCGGATTCTTTCCCGAAACTCAATCAGCTTTTCTGATTGGTCTGGAGTTAGCGGAGGGATATCCTCTCGCGGTCAATGACTTTCCCCAAACGCGGGAAATTCCCCAAAAACATCCCAAACCATGATGTATTTATGGGTACATTGCCTTCTTCCAGGCGTGGGAAACGCGTCACCCTTTTCGGTGGGGTAAGAGACGCACCCAACGAATTCCTTTCGTTGTAAACAACAACAGGGCAGATATAAAAATTACAGTTGCAATCCTTAGGGACCGGCGGCCCCCCATCACTCCTCCCCTCTCTCAGATTAACAAAACTAAAATGAACGAAAAACAAAAATTTCAGTAAGTAAACGAAATACATATGTGGCCTAGCGTCGGCAAATATAAAACGCGAGTCAAGTGAAGTGTCAAGTGGAAAAATTCACAAACTCCTGGTCAAGAACGAGTGTCCACTTCTTGAAGAATGAGAAACAAATCTTCTAGGGCGTCGTGATCTAACTGAAATCGTTCGTGGTCTTGTGCTGTTTGAATCCCGCTCCATCATCGCTTAGATCTTCCTAAAGGAATCTGCTAAACTGCAAAAAAAAAACTTTGTCTCCCAGGGAAACCATATTAGTAATGAAACAACAATTATCAGAAAAAAAAAATTTAACTTGGCCCTTTGTGACCGCCGTCGAAAACTCCAAGCACCAACCTCCAACTCCTCTCACCGCTCATAAAATAAAAATAAGAATGTTAAAAAAATACAATCAATTTCTGAAGTTCCTACCCAATTCCGTGAGGGGAAAAAAACCAAATTAACTATCAACAACTATAATGACGTTAATGTACGAAGAGGAGAAAAAAAATTCACTGAATGGATCACCCAAACAATTCACAAAAACATCAGACACAGCCTGACAAATAGACATAATTAAACAATCACAAAGAATCGTGTGCCACTAAATAATAAAAAATATTAGACAAATAACACGTAAAAATCCAAAATTTGCGTATCTAACAACTGCGCAACTCACAATAACAACACTTAGGAGTATTGAACAAAATACATTGATAAGAAATAAACGCCAGTGAAAACATTTACATACAATTCAAGCGTGGCACCCAGAAACAGACACCTCAAAATCGTTTAACATCGAAATCTTGACACGACTAATGTGAAGTGAATGTCCCAGATCACCAAAAAAATACTAGCAGAACTCTTCACATACTCAAAGCATAAGAAATTTCAATGGTTCACTAAGAGCATTGATAACAATATTTAATGAAAATAATTAAGTAAAAGTAAAAAAAAAATTAGAGATTGAAACGATGGGTGTTGTAACGTCACGTCTCGAAACAACAACAACATCTGGTGTCGGTTTCTTTGTAGATTCGACGCCCACACGTGCAATTTCCGATCCAGCGCAACCCCTGTTTGACCCCCCGAGGAATCTAGCGACCCGACCGGAAGATGAGAGAGGAGAGATGCTTTGAACTTGCACGGGAGCGGTAACCAACGAAACCTCCTCTCACAAAATAGTGGACTCTAACAATCTAATTAATTTTAATAACTTTAATGTATCATTTTGTAAATAATTTTCAATAGTTGTGACGTAATAAATTCCATATTTTAATTCACCAAGAATACGCTACCGTTATTCTTTCAAACGTTACAGCTTAGAGTTTTGGTGGCAGCGCTTTGGGATAAAAAGTTAGCATTCAGGACCCGTGAGAGGAGGAAAATTTTGGATTTTTACGGACGGACCGCAACGCAGGGAGAAAAAGAGATCTTCGGAAGCCGTGCTGCAAGTAAATTCAGCTTCGGAGAAAGAGAGCGTCCTGCTCATAAAAGATCAAACTGATCTATAGTGTTAACGGCTAGTGTCCGAAGGGAAAGCGATTTTCGGAAGCCGTGCTGCAAGTAAATTCAGCTTCGGAGAAAGAGAGCGTCCTGCTCATAGAAGATCAAACTGATCTACAGTGTTAACGGCTAGTGTCCGAAGGAAAGCGATTTTCGGAAGCCGTTCTGCGATTCAGCTTCAGCTTCGGAGAAAAAGAGCGTCCTGCTCAAAGATCAAACTGATCTATAGTGTTAACGGCGAGAGTGTCCGAAGGAAAGCGATTTTCGGAAGCCGTGCTGCAAGTAAATTCAGCTTCGGAGAAAGGGAGCGTCCTGCTCATAGAAGATCAAACTGATCTACATCTACAGTGTTAACGGCGAGAGTGTCCGAAGGAAAAGCGATTTTCGGAAGCCGTACCACTAGTGCACATAATTTGCTTCTGACAGCAAGCTGAGTACTTCAAATGGGTGAGTACTGTTATATTTTTGAGTTGCAAACTGCATATTGTATTAGGAATTTTGGTTAAAGTGTTCTTTAGAAATTTTGAAATACTTAGTGTTTTTTCTTGCATGGGAACAGTGTTATTTTGTTTCTAGAGAATTGTAATTGTATTTCAAGCATTGTGTGCAATTTTAGCTTAAGATTTATTGTGTTTTAAGTCTCTTGAATGATTTTGATTATTTTTAGTGTTAAGTTTTTCTTTGTGTATTTCTGTGTATGCATGGGACCAGTGTTATTGTATTAATAGAGAATAGTAACAATAGTGCAAAATTTAGCGTGACATTTATTTGATATTGTTTAAAAAATGGCTTTCCTTGGTAAAGGAAAAAGCAAGACATGTTGCAACTTGCTGAGGAATTAGGAATAAATGCCACTTTAAATATGACTGTCCCTAGCATAAAAATTGCAATCACTAACAGTGAAGGTTATGAAGAGGAATTTGTTAAAAATCTGTATGAGACTATCATTGCAAACGGAAAAAGATTGGAAGAGTTAGAAAGGGCTGAAAAAATGAGATTAGAGGAGTTAGAAAGGGCTGAAAAAATGAGATTAGAAGAGTTAGAAAGGGCTGAAAAAAATGAGATTGGAGGAGTTAGTAAAGGAGCAGGCATTAAAAGAGAAAGAATTACAGCTGAAATTTGATTTAGAAAGGTTTAAAATAGAATCCGGTTTAGGGTAAACGATGAATCAAACGATTCTACAAATGCATGTTCTGTAACCTCTAATTTAAACTTAAAAAATTGATCCCAGATTTCGATCCTAAGCAGTCAGATATTAGTTTATATCTAGTGATCTTTGAACGCCAGGCTAAAAGGGCGTCAATAGAAAAGAAAGAGTGGGTGGGGCAATTATTGGGTTTGTTACCCCTAGAGATCGTGCAATTTATTGCTCGCGAACCGGAGGAACAAGCCGAAAATTACGATTATGTAAAGAAATTATTACTTAAAAGATTCAAGTTAAGTCCGGAGGTCTTTCGGCAAAAATTTGTCCAACACCAGAAAAATCCGATAGCACCTGGAAGGATTTCACTTTTGAAATTACGAATTATCTAGATGAGTGGCTGATTGGCTTAGAAATAAATACCTTTCAAGATCTTAAAGATCTAATGGTGGTAGATCAATTAAAAACGCGCCAATGCTAGTATGAAAGATCATTTTTTAGATAATTGGGCAAACCTTAAATCAGCTACTCAAATAGCAGAACTCTTTGATAATTATGAGGACGTCCGAAAGGTAAATTCGAAACCCATGGATAGGTGGGGCAGAAATGATAAAATTTTGACATACTCAGGGATCAAGGAAAAAGAAAATAGATTTGGGAAAACTTCCCCAGATTAGAGCTTCTGTTCCGGAGAGTACTAGAGAGAGAACTTTTGAAAAACGCGTGATACAAAGATGTTATCATTGCAATATGCCTGACATATAAAAGCCGGTTGCCCTAAATTAATAAAAACAAAACGACGGAAACTCTCAATAATATTGAAGGAGATGAAAACCCGGATTTTCTTAATTCATATACAACAAAGGGCTCTGTGAATGGTCACGAGATAGACATTCTTAGAGATACGGGAGCGACAATAGATTTAGTATGTGCAAAATACATAAATCCTTCTTCTTTCTCTGGTGAAAATGTTTGGGTAAAACAACCGTTAAGCCCAGAATTAGTTTGTTTACCTTTGGCGGTCGTGGAAATTTCCGGAAATTTTGGAACGGTGCAGACTAAGGCAGCGGTTTGTGGAAATCACTTAAATCAACACGGTCGATATTTGCTTGGAAATAAAACGGCCGAGCTAATAAAAGGAAATTTAGGCTATAATTTCCTGCCAGTCGAAATATTGAATGCTGTCCAAACAAGGTCTCAAGTCAAAGCGGCTAGAGAAGAAAGGGGAATAGATAGTGGTGATGCTAAAAAGGGGAAGATGAGGTTATAATTGTTTCTTCGGATGCAGAGGACGAAATTTTAATACCTGCACTCCAGGAATATGTTCCGGAATTAGCGCTGCTAAGGGTTACGCGAGAAAATTTAATCAATGCTCAAAAAAAATAGCGAGGAGATTAAACCCTTATACGAACAGGCAGCCAGTCAAGTGCAGGTTACCAATCAGGTTTATTCGCTAGAGAAGGAATTATTGGTCAAAAATCGTGAAGATAAGTTAGGTAACGTGGTGAAGTCAATTCTTTTAGCGTTACGAACTGTATCGCACGAAAGTACAGGGTATACACCGTCAGAGTTGGTGTATGGGAAAAATTTGCGAACCCCAGAGACGTTAGTAATGGAACATTGGATGGAACCGGAAGAAGAGGGTGATCTCGTCACTGAATATATGTTTAAGTTAATAAATAGATTAAAAAGATGTCAAGAAGTAGCTATAAATAAATGGAGGAAATGCAAGTTAAGCGGAAAACTTGGTATGACAAAACGCAGTAAAACGTGAATTTAAGGATGGAGATTTAGTCCTAGTGTTAGCTACATCCAGAGCAAATAAATTAGCAGTGCAGTGGATAGGTCCTGGGACAATTTTAAATAAAATTTCGGAAACGAACTATTTAGTCGAAATCCCCGGCAGACGCGAAACATCTCAAATCTATCATATAAATATGCTAAAACCATATTACAAAAGGCCAGAACACGTTAACGTAATTATTAATGATGAAACAAAAACTCTCTCGCAGACCAGGAGTTAGAAATCCCATACTTAGAAAACAATTCTCTCATTTATGATTTCGAGGACGTAATCCAGGCTAGCGAGTTGAATAAACACCTTCACGACAAACAAATGGATCGACTGCGCGAATTATTAAATAAATACTCTAAATGTTTTTCAAACAATCCCGGTTTAACTAATCTGGTTGAACACGAAATCCAGTTAGTTAGCGATCAACCAGTTAGGACGAAGCCCTATCGAATGTCGCACCGACAAAATGAAATCTTAAAAAACGAAATTAACCGAATGTTAAAATTAGGAATCATTGAGGTAGGAGAATCGGATTACATGTCTCCTATGATTTTAGTTGAGATAGCTGGGAAAGAACCTCGTCCATGTATAGATTACAGGAAATTAAACGGGATCATTAGAACGGAATATTTTCCTCTTCCGAATATCGAAGAACGCGTAGAAAAAGTATCGGCGGCTAAATTTATTACCGTCTTTGACTTATCTAAGGGATATTGGCAAATACCTTTGAGTAAAACAGCACAGCGATACGCAGCCTTCTGTACTAGCTTTGGTACATACCGACCCCTAAGGATGAGTTTCGGATTAAAGAATGCTCCATATTTCTTTAGTAAACTCATGGCTGAATTACTTAACGGACTAGAGGATTTCGTTGTCCCGTATCTAGACGATATTGCAATTTTCTCAGATACTTGGGAGTCGCATATTAAACATATGGAAACGGTTCTGCAGAGAATAAAGAGAGCTAAGTTAACGATAAAACCTTCAAAGTGTAAGTTTGCGCAACAAAATGTCAAATTTTTGGGTCACATTGTGGGTCAGGGTTTTCGCACTCCTTCCGAGATCAAAGTTCAGGCTGTTCTAGAGTTCCCTACCCCTCGCACGAAAACCCAAATACGTGCTTTCTTAGGTATAGCGGGTTATTACCAAAAATATATAAATCTGTTCTCGGTAATTGCTGCTCCGTTGACGGATGCGTTGAAGGGAAGAGCAAAGAAGGGAGAAATTAAGTGGACGACCGAGTGTGAAAACGCATTTCGAGAACTAAAAGGGAAACTAATTGATAAGCCCGTCTTGTACGCGCCAAATTTTGAACGAGAATTCATTGTTCAAACGGACGCTTCGAACGCAGGTATGGGAGCAGTTTTAACCCAATTAACTGAACAAGGTGAGGAGCATCCAATCCTTTACCTGAGTAAGAAATTTTCAGAGGTAGAGAAGCGTTATTGTACGACGGAGAAGGAATGTGCTAGTATTGTTTTCGCAATTAAAAGGTTACATTATTACTTAGATGGAAATTCATTTTTAGTTATGACCGATCACAACCCGTTGGTGTGGTTGAATAGAAATGTTAGTTCTAACCCTAGATTGATGCGATGGGCTTTGGCTTTGCAACCATATAATTTTAGAATTGTACATCGGTCGGGTAAAAGTCACAAAAATGCAGATAGTCTCAGCAGATCGGTGATAGATAATTAGGGGTTGTTAATAATGTTCTCTTGCTCATGAATAATAATTGTTGCTTATGTTTTTTTTTAGTTAAAGGTTAATAATTGTATTAAATTTTATTTATTTACTAGTACTGTATATCATATCGAATGGCGATGCGTGTCAAAAGATAAAGCCATGAAAAGCAAATGTATTAATATGCTTAATTTTGTGTACAGGGATTTAAAATATACATGAGTATTTAGGTTACGCAAGAGACATATTGTGAAAAATATTTTGTGTGTAAGGTTGTACACTTCGCATATCATATCAACATGTCGTTAGTATAATTTTATTTAAGCATTGTGGCGAAGAATATTTTATGTGCAAGGTCTTACACTAGCATTTGATATAACATGTTAGTATAATTGATACTAGGCATTGTGATAGGAGTGTTTGTATTTTTATTTAATGTATAGTATGTTTTCTTACATTGATTACATTGCTATTTCGTGATATAGATTTGTGTAAGTTCCCTAGCAAGAACACTCACTCACTAGAAATAAGTAATTCCAAATTTAGTTCAGCGTTTTCTTTAGTAATTAAAATTGCAGCTCAGAAATATAGTGGTGCTTGATGAAGGGATGTGTCGGTAATCTGTCAGTTGTCTCATCGTCATCCCATTAAACTTTTCTCAACGGAAAAGTTCCATAAGAGAGGGCGAGAGCTGTAACGTCACGTCTCGAAACAACAACAACATCTGGTGTCGGTTTCTTTGTAGATTCGACGCCCACACGTGCAATTTCCGATCCAGCGCAACCCCTGTTTGACCCCCCGAGGAATCTAGCGACCCGACCGGAAGATGAGAGAGGAGAGATGCTTTGAACTTGCACGGGAGCGGTAACCAACGAAACCTCCTCTCACAAAATAGTGGACTCTAACAATCTAATTAATTTTAATAACTTTAATGTATCATTTTGTAAATAATTTTCAATAGTTGTGACGTAATAAATTCCATATTTTAATTCACCAAGAATACGCTACCGTTATTCTTTCAAACGTTACAGTGTGCATAAGTGGAGAAAAAAAAATTGTAACTTCGTAGAATGCTTGATAGCCTAAGAAATTAAAAAAATTCACTACAAGCATTGGTTACAAATAAAAGTGTAAAAAAACATTAACGGAATTAATTAAGATTTGCAAATTAAAATTCTATAAATTAACGAATCGTATAAATGATAAAAAAAATTTATAACCTGTAAGACTGCTGAGTAGCCTAAGGAATTTTAAAAGAAAACTTCACTACGAGCATTGGTTACAAATGAAATTACGAAAAAAAAATTACTGTAATTAAATTTAGAATTGCAAACTATGAGTGCGCATGTGATCAGTATGCACCCCCACTGTTTACAAATGCAACACAAAAAAAATACATGCCATTCCTTGCGCAAACGGTTTGCTGCATGCCGCAAACGCCAGCACAAGAGACAGAATGAAATTAAGATAAAAAAAATTTCTTTGCAAATCCGATTGTAAAAAAAAATAACTATAGCGATTAATGCCTTTAATTTAAATTTGAGAGGAAAAAAATTTCTTCCACATTCAATACATTCGAATTTCCATTTGAGGAATGAATTCCAGAAATCACAAGTGCAGTTGAAAATTTCAGAAAAAAAAAAAAAATTAAAAACATAAAATTGATATGCAACCCAAGTCATATGAGGCGATACATACAGAGTAAAGTAATTTAACTAAAAGAAAATTATTGCAAGTGCTAAACAAAATTAAACATAAATTCCAAAATAAAAAAAATATCGCTTAACTAATCAACATAACTTTTTACCAATCTTCGTAATACAATGTATCAAGTCCAGATAATATAAAACTCAAAATGTTTCACTATACGCGCAACAAATATACAAACACGAAAAAAAAAAAGATCCTCTATTTACAATAATACCGCTAACTCAATTCATCGAAAATCCTCTAATCAATAACTCAAATACAATTCTATAACAAAAACCCAAAATTCTCAGTAACCTTAAATTGATTCCTCGATAATCCAAAATTGCCTTTACCTCAGATCGTTCACATCTTATGCCTCGACAACACTAACTAAACTTATCTGCACCTTCCAAATAATCGATTGCTGCACAATACCATTAACTAAAACCATCTATGCTCATCAACTTATTTACACAAAATCTCACATACTCAATAACACTAACTAGACTTATCTTCAACTTTCAAATAATTAATCGACTTCTCCGCAATACCAATAACCAAAACCCGTCTTTGCTGATCAACTTATTTACAAAAATCTCGCATAATCCTCAACTCGAACTTTCCTAAATGCATCTCAAAACATTCCTAAATATACCACACAATCATTAATTCAACTTATCTATGTTCATCAACTTATTTACTCGGAACTGTACCAAATCATTAACTCAAATTATCCCATCTACATCAAAACAACTTTCTCAATTATACCGTATAATTATATCAACTCAATTTCCCTTGCCCAAAATCCTTAAATCAAAACATCCTTCAGTACATCAAACAGTTTTATCAAATAAACCATGACTTTCTTTTCAATTCAATTATCCATTTCCATAAAAAAACAACTATCGAATAAACGTACTTTGAACACAAACTTATCTATCTCCATGAAAAAAAAATTTCCCAACCATTCAACAAATTCATCAGTGCCAACTTTATCTATCTCCTTCAAATAACTTTCTCAAATATTCTACGAAATCCCTAACTCAAACTTATCCAACTCCTTACAAGTAGTGAAACCGCAAAAAAAAAAAATTCACACCCAATCCTCTTCCAACAGTTTCAAATTCTCATAGCAACAACGCCCAATCCTCTTCCAGTTGTTAATATAACGAGAAAGATGATCTGCGACTGAATTTAAGGATCCCCTGATGTAGTGTATGTCGTAATTAAATTCTTCCAGAGCCAATTTCCAACGCAAAATTTTGGAAGAGGGATTTTTATTAGAAAGAAATCCTGCGAGAGGCTTATGATCGGTAAAAACCTTAAATTTTCTGCCTAACAAGAAAGGTCTAAAAAAATTTAATGCTGTATATATCGCGAAAAATTCTAAAACCGTTGCGTTATATTTCGATTGTGATGGATTTAATTTCTTAGAAAAAAAATATAAAGGTTTGACTTCAGAGTTAGGATATCTTTGTTCTAAAACTGCCCCTATGCCGCGAGAAGAAGCGTCCGTTGTTATTTGTAACTCTGCGCTCTGATCGGGTAGTGCCAAGACCGGTGGATTCAATATGGCTTTCTTAATATCATCAAATGCCTCCTGCGTTTCGGATGTCCACTCAAATGGAGTGTCTTTTCTCAATAGATTCGTTAAGGGAAGTGCGCGTTTTGCGAAATTCTTGATATATCTCCTATAAAAATTACAGCACCCTAAGAACGATTTAATTTGTTTTTGATCCTTTGGAACTGGAAATTCGTTAATTGATACGGACTTATCTTTATCTATAAGAATGCCTTCCGGCGTTACCACAAACCCTAAAAATTTACAACTTTTTGTTAAAAACTGGCATTTACTCGGATTAAATTTTAAGTAAATTCTTTCAAAGCGTTCAAAAACCTTACCCAATAGTTCAAAATGTTCATCTATAGTTTTAGTGAACAAAATAATGTCATCTATATAAACCAAAGCTCCGTGGTGTAATAAATCTCCTAGGACCTCTTGTGCGATTGATTGAAAAGCTTTAGGCGAGTTTTTTAAACCGAAACATAATCTGTTAAATTGATATTTATCACCGTCGGGAGTAGAGAATGCCGTCTTATGCCTGTCCGCAAAGTGTAGTGGAATTTGATTAAATGCTGACTTCATGTCTAACGCCGAAAAATAGTTTGAACCTGAAATTTCATGTAAAATGTCGTCCAATGTTGGAATGACGAAGTCCTGAGTCAAAGTTATTTCGTTGAGTTTCCGAAAATCCAAAACTAGGCGCCATTTTTCTTTCTGTCTGACAAACAAGGCCGGAGTATTATACTGAGAATTAGATTTCGAAATAATCCCCGCCTTTTCTAAATCTGCTATTTGACGTCGAAATTCGTTTCTTAAGTTGAATGGAATCTTATAAATTGGACATTTAATGGGATAATCATGTTGTAAACTGATTCTGTGATACTCCGTAGTGGCTGCGGATAATTCTACCGTAGAGCGAGCGAAAGAACTTTTGTGCGAAATTAAAAGTTGAAATAATCTGCTTCTGATTTTACTGTCCAAAAGTGAAAGGTTGAAATCTTTCTCCGTGAGTGGGGGTAAAATATCTTGAGAAACGGGAAAATCAGAAGAAAAGTCTTCGTAATTATTGACTGTAATTATTTTCATGTTTTTGTTAAGGGTGATTATGTTATCTGAATCGTTTCTAATTTCTAAGATGGTGTCATTTGTCTGTGGATTAATCTTGATTCGCGAGTGAGTTAAATGAATGTTTTTAGTTTGTAGCTTTGCTGAACTCTGAATAGTGGCCAATGACGTCGAATTAGGTAATGTTTCAACATGTATGCGAACATTTGTGACCGAATGGGGACCCACACACGTTTTGTGTTTTAAAAATCCATGTATAAAGTTACTCTGTACCATACGCGTGGGGAGTGAATAATGAATAAGCGGAATTGAAAAATTATTAATTAATAAACGGTTTTTACCTATATCTAAAACTGCATCCCATACTTTCAAAAAATCGTATCCCAAAATAGCGCAATAATTATCGTTAATCTCTTGCTTTGTTATAAAAAAAATATGTTGAAATTGAAATTCCCCCAATGACAATTGTATTTCATAGCAACCGATAATTTCTACCGTGTCTCCGCTTACAGCTTTAATCTGAATTGAAACATTAAATTCCCTAAAGTTATCATTTTTTATTTTAGTGAAAAAAGAATTAGACATTAAAGATACGGATGCACCTGTGTCAATTAAAATTCTAAACTTGTGATGTTTAACGTTAGCCTTTATTATTGGTAGATCGAATATATTGTCTCGAGATTGAATCGGAGAAAACCGCTCCTCTACCGAATGAAAAAAATCTAAATACGGCTTTCTCCACGGGAGTTTAAAGTCAAATTTCTGTGATAACGTTGAAAACCCGAATGCCTGGGTCTCACCGAATGCCTGGGGGCTGCGTAATTGTCGCGGAGAGTAGATTTCCTGAAATGTACATGTCTCCCTCCTGGCCCGGGGTTACTTGAAAAAGAATACTCGCTGGCGGCGTTTCTCCGGGGAGGGGGCTGGTAACGGGCAGCGCGTTCGTCCCTCTGTCTCTTTCTACATTCCGCCTGTCTATGTCCTTGAATTCCACAATAAAAGCACTTGAAAACGTTCTCTCTTCTGTTAAAATAGTTCCCCCCTGATTTACGAGCTGTAACTGCACTTGCCTCTTGTAGACGGCCGACCCTTAAATTTATTTCTTCTAATCTATCCGCTAATGCTGAAAGAACTGGATTTTCCGTTTGTGCGGACGACAAACCGGATCTCTCTTCGCTAGCTATTTGGTTTAATTTCATGTTCTGCTCTTCTATCAATGCCGCATTGATTGATTCGTCTAAATTCAAAGGATCGCGAGAAAGAAAAAATCGGCGGATGTCATTTCTTAAACCACTTATGAACCGAGATTGTAACAATTGGTCATTCGCATTTCTCACCACGGTATTTTGAGCCGAATTTCCTGACTGGAAAATATGTGTTCCCAGTTTATTGATGCGTGCTGCAAATTCCTGTACGCTCTCTGAAGGACCCTGGATACACGATGAAAATAATTGGAGACGCGTTGATAAAGGTACAGCTTTTTCGAATCTTCCAATAAGAATTCTTGCGATATCGTTATATTCTGTCAATTGACTGTGGGTTGGGTCGGATAGAAAAATTCCTCAGCTATTCCCGTTAATTTTAATTTCAGAATTGTTACTTTCTCATCGTTTGACCACTTGCCTAAATTCGCAACATCGTTTATTTTCTCTAAGAACCTGCGTATTCCTAACGATTCACCTCCGTCGTACATTGGAATTAGATCAATTAGATTAAATTTACCGGACGCCGTTTGCATCAAAAGGGGGTCTGATTGTCGTGTACGTGGCATGTTTGTTAATTATTAGTTAAGACAAAATTTCTAGCGAGTCTAATTCACAACGAAAACCGTTTATTGAAACAAAATTCAAGCACTCGTGCAAGGCAACAGAAATTCATGAACTCTTAAATTTAAATGAAACTTTTAACTAATCGGCTCTCGCGTAAATACATGCACAGAAAAAAAATTCACATCAATATTGAAAAAAAAAATTAAAGAGCACAAGTACCTGCGTCATCGCTGCACCCCGGACTCTCTGACTCCAAAACTGCAAGAAAAAAAAATTCACAGTATCAAATTCGAGCAATACATAAAATACACAGTAGCACACGAGATGAAAATTTGTCCTGATGATCCATCAAGAAACGTTTATATAAAAAAAAAGATGTAAAAAAAATTTTCTAACTCAAAAGATGTAAAAAAAAATTTCTAACGACCAAAAAAAAATTAAAATCTTGGTCACTGCACCAGATAATGCGACGCCTGTTTAACTTAAGTTAAATTGATTAATTTATTTCGTTAGATCCATTTTAAATAAAACCCGGTTCTAAATTTCAGTTGGCGTCACACTATAGCTTAAGTTTAAACATTAGATCTTTTAAAGACAAATAAAACAGGACACTAAATTAAAAGGCCGTTCTTTAAATTAACACTTAATTTATTTACAATAAGATTGAAATTACGTTAAATACTAAAGATATACATGATTACTTAACTGAATAATTTCGGAGAGAGAGGAATCATGGTGTTGGCGTCCGGAGAGTCTCCAACCGCGATCACCGTCAAATAGGGTCGTGTCAGACCAAAATCGGTGATAAAAATTGTGTCAGAGAGTGTCTCAATTCGTCGTGCATGCGCTTATATTTCGCGGCGGTTTTCTTGTGTATTCTGGAGCGGATTCTTTCCCGAAACTCAATCAGCTTTTCTGATTGGTCTGGAGTTAGCGGAGGGATATCCTCTCGCGGTCAATGACTTTCCCCAAACGCGGGAAATTCCCCAAAAACATCCCAAACCATGATGTATTTATGGGTACATTGCCTTCTTCCAGGCGTGGGAAACGCGTCACCCTTTTCGGTGGGGTAAGAGACGCACCCAACGAATTCCTTTCGTTGTAAACAACAACAGGGCAGATATAAAAATTACAGTTGCAATCCTTAGGGACCGGCGGCCCCCCATCAATACATAATCATTTAGATATTCCGTAAGATACGTCAAATTAAATATTTGGTACGAATTTACCTACGCAGTGAATACTGATGTATCTACTATTCATTTAGACCAGTGCTTCTCAAACTTTCAATACTGGCGCCCCCCTTTTTAATCACAATTTTTTCGCGCCCCCCTTATACATTGATAATGTACTGAATGCAATAATAATGCACTTTGACGCTAAAGTTACAATAGGCGATCTTAATTATAAACCATACAAATTAGTAACATAAGTATTAAATTTTGTATACTACTTTTAAGCAAAATAAATAAATAAAATAATAGGATAATTATTATGTTATTTTTTCTTTCTCTAATTTTTAAATTGAACATATTGCAAAATGCGGTAGCTGCTTAGAAGACAAAATACAGATATCTGCTAAATACAGAAAAAGAACTCAGAGGGTCAATTTCTAATAATAAGCATTCCTTATAAAAACTTTGCTTTCCAAGACAAGCTCATGGACGTCATTAATACTTATTAAACTTGTTCTTAATTTAGTATTAATTCATTAGTTATAAAATATTCTGTGCAGCGCTCATATATTAAAAGTATACCGGCTAAGTGCCCGCTCTTTGCACGAGTTCATTTATAAGAAAATAAAACATTATTGATATAATAGCTGAATTGTAAGGGAAGCAAAGCCAAGGGCTCGACAATGTTTACAAAAACGTAAAATTATTTTTTTTAAAATCGTTGCTCAAATTATAATTAGTTTTAAGCGAATTGTAATTTTAAGCCTCACAGAATTAGCATTTATAATTGATGTTAAACAGTAGCGCACACAGGATTTTTTCAAGGCGGGGTCCGGGGTCGAAAGCTCACCAATCTTGTATCAGGTTCCTTTTGATTTTGTCGATTTTCGGGAACAAAACACAGTAAAAAACTAATTCTTGAATAAATAATTAGCATTAATTTATAAAATTAATCATTAATAACAAATACTTAACTAAATTTTGCATACTATAAACTTAGAATTATAATCAATCGGAAAAAAATCAAGGGCTTTGGGGGGAGTCCGGACCCCCTCTTGTGCGCGCCGCTGATGTTAAATAATGATCAATAATATAAAATATCGATGAAGAATAATTGTATTATTTTTAATATTTAAAGCGAAAAGACTTCAACATGTTTTAACCCGGGAGCAGGCGCGCACTCGATACGGTCGGGATTATTGAGTCACCCCAATCCTTTTTTTTATAATTATTTTATTGTACACGATAAAAATCATGATTCCAGTGAATAATTTAACTAAGAGAAAGTTTACTTACCTACTTTCAAGGACTTTTCAATTTTTCTTTGGTAATAAATAAACAGTTTTGCCAGAATTAACGATTTCGTAATCTGTGTGTCCCGCGCGACCACTTCCGGATAAAAAGTATATTCATTATGATAATATGTATGTTACTGCTAAAAAAATTGTGTGAAACGTTTTTCGTTATGCTTTATACATTGAGAATATTTATAAAAATATGTCTTGGCCAAGTAATCCTTCATGTGCTTGTGTGTGTGCGCGCTCTCCGTGGTTTTCCAAATATCATAAAACTCTTTTGCATGAAAAAAAGCGCAACAGAGAACACATAAGAGAGGGGTCATAACTAACTGTACCAATAACTTAGAAGGTCAAACAGATTACAGCTATAATGTGCAGTATTTCAAAAATAATGACAGTGATGAATTTTTTATGTTCCTAAAGTTTTTCGATTCTGGGTCCGGGATCTGTTTTTTCTCTGAAAGAGTAGTATGTTAGGTTAAAAAAAGCGTAATAAAAAAATCTCTCATCACGGAATGACAGCAAATCAAATAAAAGTTTTTTTATTTGGTTATAGGATCAAAGATAGCTAATTAGGTATTGAAGAAGTTTTTATTTTTGATGGCTTAATATCGCCTATAAATTATATCAAAGTAAAAGTGCATTTTTTATTATGTCTGAAAGTATTTTGTTTTAATTCATTCCAGTAAACTAATTATTTTTTAAATCTTTTATTTTCGATATGCTAGCGCCCCACAGTTTGAGAAGCACTGTTTTAGACACATAATTAAATCTGTTTAAGATCAAGGAATGAAAATTGCTGTTATTTAGCTAAAAGGGAAAATACTTTTTTGTGTGCATTATATTTGTATAATTATTTATAAAATATTTCTAAAACATTTGCATAAATTTAATACATAATTTTTTAACTGACTGTAAAATGCCTGCTGATTAGCAGTCCCGGCATTTCTTTCATGATTAATGTTTGTCTTACATGACCACTAAATGCCTGTAGATGGGCTGACCCGGCATTTTAGTCATGTTATGCTAATAAGAAGTTTTTGCCTTATTAGGCTGAAGTATGCCTACTGAGGAGCAGTCCCAGTATTCCTTTCACGATGAGTTTTTGTATTACATAACCCCGCTAAATGCCTGCTGATGGGCAGTCCCGGCATTATAGTCATGAATACTTGTAAATAGTTTTTGCCTAATTAGGCTGCACGATGCATGCTTGTAAAATTGTTACGATATTTTTGTGGAAGCGATGTGCTTTGTTTTAACTGAGCGAGATTCCTCTTGGTTCAAACATATTGTTAAAATTTGTATTGATTTATTACTATTATCAATATCGATTTGATTTCTATGGAGAAGCTAAAGCAGCCTTGATATCTAAAGCTCTGCAAATGTTGAAAATAAAAGTAGAATGAACTTTAGGGATGTTTTTCTTTGTTTTCGGTTTCTGTTGGGTGTTACAAATTGATGCGTTGATTGTAGTCACTGGACACAGTTGAACACAAAGATTTAAAGCAACGTAGATCTTGTAAACGACGACGGAACAACAACAGAAGGGTTCTTCTTTTTCGATTTTCTGTTTAATTTCCCAATCCAGTTGCTATTCTGCTCCATTTGAGAAAGTTGAGCTTCGATCTTCAAAGTGCCACAGATTTTGAATACAAATTCTGAGTAAACTTTGGGAATAAAATTTTTTCCCTTGTGCTCTAAGATCAATTTAGGTTTTATGTCCAGTGCAGCCAATGGAGCTTAAATGTCACAGTCTTGGCAATCTTCTGAGGTGATAATCGAATAGACAATGAGAGTTATAGTGATGCGTTAGTTTTTTCGAATAATCTGGAAAAGGCGCAGTATTTGTTGTTTCAATTAAAAGTACGTAACCAACGACGTTATAAAGCGAAGGCAGATTTTTCTCCAACATAACAGATATTCCGCAATAGAAAACGTAGAAGCATATCTCGAACCAAAAGTCAATCGCCATGGCTCTCAATCAACCACGTTATAAAATATTTCGAAAAAACTTAAAACTCACTTTAAACTCAAATGCGTTTACTTTTCAACAGTCAACACATATAATGAGGTTTTCTTCGACTTTTTTCTTGGTTGTTCTTTGATTTTATTGCTAAGCAGCATATTGTTGCGAATCAAAATTATATTATTGCTGATTCATAATTAACTTCAGTAATAAAGGTCTTCTTCTGCATTGTTACTTAACAATTATTGCTTTTTGCTTTAATAATATTTTAGTAATATAATGTTTTCTAATTTCAATAAATATTAACAGGGCCGGCGCTAGGGGGGGGACAAGCCGGGCCCCTGCCCGGGGCGGTAACCTTAGGAGGAGGCAAACTGGCTGTAAAATTAACTAGTTTATGAGGAAAATAAACGAATCAAAATAAAAATTCGAAGGGAAAAAAATTTAAAATGTGTATGCAAAATATTCACGTTTTCTGTGGAGTCCTAAAGATTTTTTTAACGCGTATTCATTAGTATATAAAGCCGTGTTTCCCAACGCTGGTCCCATGGGGGAAGGGAGAGGGGGTGATAAAGAAGAATTTCAGCATCCGGTTCCTTCTCTTTCAACTAATTTCCTATAACTGTTACTGTTTTGTATACGTGAATTCGGGTACTATTGAAAGAGATAGATTTTGGTAGAGATTAGTCTCAACAAAAGTGATGAAAAGCACGGTCAAGTTTTATGAATGAAAAGAAAAGGGCAGGATGACTCTGAGAAAAAGACCCTTTTTCGAAGAAAACTGAGGGAATCTTGTGTCAATTTGACTTCCGAACTAATTCTTTTAGTTTCCTGTGCTTAAACAGACAAGACAAAGTAGGACAACAAATAAGGTAACAATATTTTCATTTTCAAATTCTTTTTTAGATTTTTAATGCCCAGGAATTTTGATCATCGCATAAGATAAAGTGAAAAGAAAAACAATTTTTGCTACATTTGCACTTTTTCTATTTTATTTATACATAAATATTAATGTCATCAGTTTCGTAGAATATTTTCATGTTGATTAACATTTTTAAGTATGTGTGTTTTCGTAGCTTGAATGTACCGTAATCTTTAAAAATTTTCGATTGACATTTTTATTCAAATGAAAAAAAATATTATTTGCCTCTCGTATAAAAATAACTTCCTTAGTCGCTTATAAAGGACGATAGTAGGTCATTTAAAATGTAAAACATTAATGAGCTTTTGAGTACTCTCATTAACTATTTACCATTCATAAAGGATCCTTACAGAATAGCTCGAAATTGAAATAAAACGTAGTTATATTTATTATGATGATTTTGTTTTGTAATCGTAATATATTGTGATAATTTTGTTTAATAATAAATGAACTAGTCTGTAATTGCTAAATATTTAATTTATATTGCTTCAAACTTTAAAAGAATTTTCAAAGAAAAAAATAAGTTAATTTTACTTATATAGACCCCCTTTTTTTTCTTTTTATTGAATGTAACATGTGAAATAAATACATAATTTTTCTAATCTATTCTAAGACTATTAAGTTAGCCATTATATATATATATATATATATTCTTTTGAAAGATTAAATTATTAAAACTTGAACAATATATATATATATATATATATTGCATGCTATTATTGTCACTTTAAGAGGAATTTGCAATATACCTTTTTAATTAAGAACTTTTACACCAGTGATTCCCAAAGAGGTCTATGACGACCTGCAAGGGGATCCACGTCAGCAAAAAAATAATTTGGGGGTCAATAATAAGTGGGAGTCTAAGTGATATTGGCTCTCATTAAACTAGATCCTGAGTTCAATTTTCAAAGAAAATTTAACCAATTGGAAACCAAAGTTTATACTTATTTAGCTGATGTATTTACTAAATTTAATTTAATGACGTCCATCTCAGAGTTTCTTTCCAGAGTTAAACTAAAGAAGTATAATACTGGAGGTCCGGAATTTTCTCAAATTAACCCAAACAATCTGTCAGTACGTTTTAACCTACGTTCAACATTTAACTGCCTTTTATTGAGATTATGAAACCAATTTTGAGAATGCTTTGACTATGGTAATACCACAGTAGGCAATGAATTTACATGGTCACATTGGGGAAAAAAATGTCATATGACAACGGGAACTGATCGTGATATGCACCAATGAAGATTTTAAAGTTTAGAAACGGATTCCTGCAATTTTGGCTTTAAAAAGGCAAACCTGTTATTTGTCCAGAATTATGGAATATCGTGAGGAAGTTTTTAATTATTTTTCCTAGTAAGAAGAAGTTTCAGGCAGTTACCTATCTCCAAAACAAAAAAAGAAACTGGACACTACTAACAGAGGATATATAAGGTTAAACCTGACAAGATTGATACTAAATGTAGAAAATTTGTTACTGTAGCGCCAGATTCAACCCTCTCATTAAAATCAATTGTATGTTGCTTGGTTGTTTTATTTAACAGTTATTTTATATATTAATTGACTTTTAATTTAATTAATTAACATATGCTTTTTAAACTTTTAACTCTATACTTCATCAGTTATAAATTTAATTCTTTTAAAGTATTAGTAATACTAGCAGTCAAAAAGACATTTAAGTTGATAAATTTGCAAAAATTCAATATTAATTAAGTAGGGGTCTACCCCATACCGAAAAACATGGCAAGGGGTCTATGAGACAAAAAAGTTTGGGAACCTCTGTTTTACACGGACAATTTTAAAGAATATTTAATGCAGTCTAATAATTAATTATGTGTATAATTAATTATATATATTTCATGTGTAATTAATTATATATATTATGTGTATAATTAATTACGTGTATGCTTAGTTATATATGTTATGTGTATACTTAATTATATATATTATGTGTATAATGAATTATAAAAATACATAAAAAAATGTATAAAATACCTTTAAAATATTGTAAAACAGTTCTGTATGCTACTAATAAAGGCGTGAATTTTAAATTTCGAAGGACGATTATAAAATAGATAATTAATTTGAATACATAGTGATATCTAAATAATATAGAATTAGCAGCCCTAATAAGCAGACAACAGTGACTTGAATCCTGAATAACTTCCGAAGCATTTTTAAAATTAAGTTTCAATCTTATTAAGCTATCTTTTATTTGTGATTAATACATAAAGGCTTTAATTCTCAATCGTTTTATTGCAATGAATACAAATATAAAATACTTCAGAGCATAACCACTCATCCAAGTCATAAACGAGAGGCTCTTAATCAGTGTCCCGTAGAACACTGGTGCACTAAAAATAAAAAAATCGATGTTTTCAGTGTGCAATAGTTTTTATTTACTATTTAATTTTACTATTATATTTCTCAAAAATCCTTTAAAATGTATTTTTCCTAATTGTGAAAAGGTTTAAAAGCGTTAGTATGTATATTTAAGAAAAAATTCTAGTAGTAATAGGTTCCAATCTATAGCAATATTTAAAATCTTTAGAAAAGACAACAATAAGAATGTCAAAATTAAGACAGAAGTTTCTTATAAAAACAACAGGAAAAGGATTTAATCAAAATTTTATTGTTACAGAACAATAATTAATGTGGAAGAATATAAGTACTATCTCTTTTGTTGTGACTGATTGATTGAATGTTAACGTCGCACTGTTCAGCTACACGAGGGCTTTATTATTTTTTTTGTTGTTGTGTGCGTGTTCCTAGTATAAAACTATTTAATTAAAGTGGAAGCAAAATGTGCATTACAGAAATAAAAATATGATAATGATTTCAAACAAAATTCGTTGAGAAAGCCGACTAGATGCATTGAAACCACTAAGGTATCAAGTAGGAGGGATATACGATGCTTTACTTGCTATTTGCAATAATTCGAAGATTGACAACTCTATAAGAGTTGAGGCTTCTGGACTATTGTGTTAAACATTTAAGTTCTTATGCTGCATTGTAATTTGGTACAAAATCTTAAATTGTATCAATCCTATGAGTAAGCTCTTGCAAACAGAAGACTATGATTTGCCATCTGCTATGGAGTTCTTGAAAAATCGTAAAGATTTTTTCAAGGATCTTAGATTGAACACAGCCTTAAATGAAATGTTTTGCGACGCTCGAGAATTCGCTGACGAAATTGACATACCGGCTAATTTTGAGCTCACCCAGCCACGTCATAGAGTTCGAAGAAGGAATGTTAATTTCGACTATGAGGCACGAGAAGAGCCGATAGAAGATTCTACTTTGAAATATAAGAAAGAGTTTTTTTTCACATTAGATAAAGCTATAAATGAACTTGAATCCAGGTTTGATTTGATCAGTACCCATAGCAACTATTTCCAATTTTTATACAATATTTGTGATTTAAAAGATACTCCTCAAAACGACGAACTAAAGTATTGTAAAAATCTAGAAACAGTGTTAACTGATGGGAATTCATCGGATATAAACATGCTGGAACTGGCAGACGAGATAGTAGCAGTTTAGGCGTTGCTAAATAAAAATGAAAGCCCAATCGAGATTTTAAAATTCATATCGAACCTGGATTTTGCTCCAGATCTCGGTATAGTCATAAGGATATTGCTTACTCACTCAATAAGTGTGGAAAAGGGAGAAAGGAGTTTCTCCAAATTAAAATTAATTAAAAAATTTTTACGCTCCACAACTACCGAGGATCGGCTAAACGGCTTGACAACAATAGCCATTGAACAAGAACTGGCTGAAGAAATTAGTGTTAAAGAAATTATAAAAAAAATCTTAGAATTAAAAGTGAAAAAGAAACACTTTTAACTCTTGGTTTAAGTGTATTTTTAATATGTAATTAAGTTCTAATACTTAGTGGTTCTATAATTTGTTTTAGTATTTTTTTAATATCTGTATTTTATAATTATACACTAGAAATGACTTTTTTTGTGTGCAACTCTAATTTTAATTTAGTGCCAAAAACATAAATTAATAAATTAGTATTTTTTGCTAACCAAAACTTCAACACTATTGATAGCAATTTTTTTGCTCTCGCTTTATTTTACCACTAAGCATGGAAAGGGTTTAGGTTATTTCTTTTAATTTTTGTTATAAAAGGGCGGCATTTTACCTCTTTGCTCGGGGCGGCGAAACTGCTAGCGCCGGCCCTGTTATTAACATTGAGTATTTTAATATTTTTTAAAATATTTTCATATATGTATATATTTAATCAGTAACTTTGTCATACCCCCATTCCCGGGGTTACCATCTCTTCCTCTAAGCGACCTAGATTTGTAGGAGAAAATGATTGATCACACACTCGAGTTAGCCATATATATAATCAACTAATTTATTATTATTCCAATATATTGATCCAAACAACATAAGTCTTACTATAGGGATGTAATCAGGAATGATATAAAGTAATTCTATGTAAATAGCGCTTGAAATCCTATCCACTATCTTTATGAGAAGTTATCATAAGAATCTTTATCTGCCTTAAGTTTCTTAACCCTTTAAGCGGTCCTTTTTTAACCCCAAATTCTTAAAAAAGGCACATTTTTTATGGTTTATAAATAAACACCATATTAATTCCCGCTTTCACCACACAAAAAAAAATGCTGGATGAAAATCATTTTAGTAAACTCCATTCCCTTTTCAGAATACTGACACTAAATAATACACCATAAGAATTAAAAATAAGCGCAAATCAAAGAAAGAAAGGAATTATCACACAGTTCCCATACAGCGTACGGGTAAACCAGTTGCGGTCAACTTTCAGTAGCCCGTACGTTGAACGGGCAAATCGCTTAAGGGGTTAACTCGCTAAAACCCGTTCTATAATTACGCTTCTATATTTAATGTCTTACCATCAGCTCAAGGCGATCAGCATCTCAGCTTTCTTTCTCCATCAATTCTACCACGCGAATACTAAAGCTCTAGTATATATCTAACAAATCTGCATATCGCGGTTTCTTCTTGAGAGGATTGGATTGAAATAACTTCATTTTGGCCCCAAAGACTCCCCAAGAGGTGAAAACGCGATAAACCCCCGTCACAACCTGTGGGAAATATAACGCACTTACAAACACAAGTATACAAGCACACACTCACATACAAACATACATGCACATACACATACATATAGAGCTATTCAATAATTATCGTTGTTGCTTAAATGCATTTTAATTACTACAGATTTATATCGCATTTTGTCGTGAATACGCCTTTAAAATTGCTCCCATAGTGGAAGGCAATTAAAAAAACACAACGAATGATAACGAAATCGAGGGATACAGTTTGGTATATTGCAGCTACATAACTATCATCTCTCTCCAAAATTCAATTACATCTCTAGATTGCTAAAGTATCAAAGAATTTATTACGCTAAATGAAGACTGTGACTCATCACACGCGGGGGAGGGGGTAGCTCCCCCATTTTGAGGTAATTTTGCTGCGTATCAAAATTTTCATTTAGTATAACTTTTAACTCGGAGAAACTACGACTCAATTGATAGCTCGCATCAAAATCTATCGATAGTATATAAAACATTGGTGTAAAATGGTGACAATGAATATAATAAAAAAAAATTGTGTTAAAATAAAAAAAGTATTACCAAAAATATATAACGTTGGCCTATACGCGTCAAAAAGCCAAGTCCAAATTCAGAAATCGTATACAATTGGAAAGGGCGTCTCAAGAGCAATCAAATGGTACCAATATAACACCATATTGGTGAGTCATGCAGTGCCAGGAACGTAAAAGAATAAATGCGACCGAGTGGATCAACGACGGTGCCAGTACATCTGCAGTTGGGGCAGTTGAAATCGCTTCTATATTAACACCGGGCAGTGTAAGCATCGATTGTGTTCGATGGTCCTTTATGAAGACACATTGGGCAGCAACTAGTGCACGCTTCACAACGACGTTTGTTTACAATCCATTCATAAGTGTGAGATCGTAAGTGTGAGACATAAGTGTGAGATCGTCTATGGATTTTGCGCTCATTGAAGCCAACAAAAGAAAAACACTTGCCACTGCTTACTAATACTTTCCCTGAAGAGTTAGTGACTGACTTTAAACTGTGCACTATGTGTAAAAACTCACCAGATCGAGCAAAGTTCCCACATTGTCCCGTTCGAACGGATTTGTGTATCCACCTAAGCAACATGGGTTGCTTGCATTAGTTTCGATTATTGCACGTCTAGTATCACTGCGACTGTCATTCATGCAGATACGTTGGTTGCGACGCCATTTATGTACCCGGGGATATGGACAGAATGGTGCAGCAGCTACCGCGTCAATTGGATGAGAGAGAGGATCAGGTGTTCAACGTTAATATAAAGAACATGTCTGAGCTGCGTGGTCATAAAATCAGTGGTAAATGCTTGGCTACAATTCTTACTTGCTCAATCATTGTGTAAGCATGACAAGATTACAGTATACTGGTATTCATTTCATGCTAACACAATATATAGTTGTGGCAGCCAACGCCATCGGTGATGATCCGATCGAACATCCACAGTGTGACAGAAGTGCACTGGAGTCGGAAGTTCTGCTTGTAAGGCAAAATTTAGCAGTCAGCGAGACTCGGATGGAAGATTCCCTGCCAGTGAATGTGCCTGGTTTTGATCTGAGATCATCTTATAATACTACTAAACGCAGACAAATTGCAACTACATCATCTGTGGTGGTATCATCATCAAATCGCAAAGCTGGTGGAGTCACCATATATCGCAACATCAATAATTTCACTGATTGTAATCGATTTAACATTGACATTTCGGAAATTAACTTGGTAATGAAAGACGCAGAGGCTGGTGATGTCTGTCTAGTAAACGACATCTTCAAATTTATACTCGGGAGTGTACATCCATTCGCGCACAGCGTGAGCAGAAATTAAACTCTTTATGTTACGATTGCTATTAAAATATTCCACGATATACGATCCTGGTCTTACTAGACCAATTATGATAGTCGGAGACTTTAATATTGATTTCTCACAAGACCTTTCATGCTCAGCGAGTTCAATTTGTCTTTCATCAAAACTTCTCCAACAACGTTTGGAAAAATACCCGTATTGATTTAATGTTTACCAGAAATCTCGATGTATCCTTTATGCCGTTTTTATATCATAGAACCATAATTAATAAAGTTATATTATAGCACAGTAATCATTTGTTTAATTGATTTCTTTCCTGAACCCGTTGAAAAAAAAATAGTTGCCTTCATAAGCAAATATATATATAGAGAGAGAAACCCGGTGGACTTCTTAGTGTTCATGTCCAGCAATCATTAATTAAATCGTTCCATCGAACGACCGCTTATATTTTTGAGAACTGGACATTCCATATCTACTTCTATCAATTATTAATCATGATTGTATCACATATATGACTTCATTGCGTCATTTTTTCCTAAAGCCGCATTGTATATTTTTCTATCTTGTTTATTCCTTCCCCTACCCCCCTTTCTCACCGGCAAAGTGCAAGTTGGTTCATTTAAATTTTTATTCAAAATTTTTACTCTCCCCCTCTTTTGCATGAGATCTTAGAATTTTTATTCAAGATCTCCTTGTCTCGGGTCGTTTATTTTCGGATCGACCCAATCCATTTCCACGCCCACTTTTTTGCGAGCGATGGCTTCGGCCAATCAGATCGCAGGAAAGTGGAGCGGCTGTCCCTCCGGTCGACAGATTCACTCTGTCGCCGTTCCAGCAGAATTGTTCTGCCCATTTTTATTAAATCTTTTAATTTTAAATTTATGTAATCCCATTAATTTGGCTCTTAATTCTTAAAATTCTGATGAGGAGGTACATCCCAGTTTGGGACAGGCACTCCGTAATTGACATGCCACTTGCCCAAACATGATTATGACAACAAAATAATAATATTTTATATAAAAAATATTACCGGTTGCGTGCGTATTCACGTACAACATACGGCCGTGTCTGACACAGCCACACCCTCTTTTTTCGAGTTAAATACAAAATGGACCAGTTATTAAAAGACCAGATTCATTTAAAAAATTTTCATAAGTATTAATCATTTCTGATCACATAAAATGTAGAATGTTTACAATGTGGAAAACTTTTAATCAACTGTGGAGGAAGCCTTTTTAGATGCAGAATTGTTTTCATATCTTTTAAAGACAACTTCCAATTTTATGAAAATATTGGTCAAGTATACATTTAGAAAATATTTAATTGAAAGATAAATGGATACCATTATTTAAAATCGAATTAAGAAAGGAGAAATAGGAATATTTTACATAAAATATTCGAAATTCTATCTATTTAGAAACAGAGCTTCAAAATCATCATTCGCGTTAGTGAGAAAATTAGAAGAGTAAGAGATGATGAGATACCATCTTAAACCGTTGTCATCACTTGACCGTGACTCAAAATTAAAAAATCAATCGCTAATAGCTCTCATATGGGTTTTAAGTGTACAGCCTTAAAGTTAACCTGTCCTAAGAGTTAATGCATATTTTTCTTTAATTTTTTCGATTTTTTATAAACCGGCACATTTTAATGCGAGATCTTTACAATATGTGCAGTAAAGTACAAATATTGAAATACGGAATCAATTTTTGATGTACAGTTAAAATGTATTTTTAAAGCATGAAATATATGAAGAAAATAAAAATAAATTTTGTGTGCAATATAAATTGACATGTTGGCTCTGGCAACTTTGTTGAATGTTATGCACAAATTAAAATTATAAATAATTGATCAATAAAAATAACAGAAAAAACAGAGTGGATACTTGCAAAAAAACAAAAAACCCCAATGATTGCTAAAAAGTGTTTATAGAAATATGGCTGCTGAAGTTCATAAAACATGTTTACATTGTAAGGAACTGAAATTTTGACAAAGAATAAAAAAGTAAGAAAGGAAAAAGGGCACTAAGGCTGCTGATGGAAGGATAAATTAATGATACAAGAATGCAATCTGAATGAGAGTGAGTGAAAGTAGAATTTAATGATGCAGAGCTGGTTTTGGCTAAACCGGCTCAAGTGTAGTATAGGGGAGGCACTTTGGATTTGGCGATTTTTATCTAAATGTCATGGTGAGAAATAGAATTCATTCTAAAATAAATAATAAATAATTCCGAAAAAAGTACTTTGGCAACCAGTTTTAGTCGCCAAAAAAAAAGGACTGCAGCAAGTGGCCTCCCTGTACTACACTTTAACCAGCTAAACCTTGCCCAACAATTGCTAAAATATTAAAATTTTTCAAATATATATAAATATATTTGTATGAACACACAATAAAGTTTTCAAAATTCAGACCTAGAGCTAGAACCTCAAGAATTTTTTTTTTTTTAAATCTATAGCGGCATCAGAAAATAATTTGGTAGGCTAAATAATATACTGATTAAACAGATAAATAATCCAAACAGATTATTTGCTCTGAGGAAAGCAAAATATCCTTATCTGGAAATGATAATGAAAAACATATGTATGTAGAACAGGAAGGAGTTGCATCCAAGTTGTATAGTCTAATGTCAAGAATCTTACTAACATAAAGATATAGGCATGTAGTGTTCAGAAGGTAGTGTAGAATGTGTACAGGTAATTGAGAGTATGCTGAATGTCAGATTACTGAAATATACAGATGCAATCTGGAATCAAAATGGGTGCCTTCTATAAGAGTATTACATCCTAATAAGATTCCATAAATTTTCCCTTTTACTACATAAAAAAATGTATAAAGAATGATTTAATTAAAAAAAAACAATAGAACTTACAAATGCATTTTGGGACACTATGTAACCACAAAACAGCAAGCATTTATCAGCTACATGAGATGTTGCTGCGATATTTTAATAAGAATATAGGATACCCAACTAAATATATATGATACACATTCTGAAAATTAAAAAAAAAAAAGCTTAGCTTTTTTAAACATAAGAGGTAATTGAATTTCTATCTGTTTATTTCAATCAAATATTAAATTTACTTCTAAATATTCTGCTTGCAAAATCTGTTCTTAGCAAATCGTTAATCAATAAAAGAATCATGTTTGCCAAACTTCCAGTCTGTATGTCTAAGAGTCCAGGAGATCTTGTAATAAGAGACTGAGCTGCTTTAATCCTTTTCCATACAGTTATATAACATATTACAGTGATGATAGCTCTATTTAGTGCCAACACAGGTTTGTATAACTCTAACTGTGAATATTTCATTTGGTATTATAAAAAATAGAGTACTTATTCTTTAACAAAAGAAATACTAGAGATAAATTTGAAGGATATAAAAATTAACAATATGGGAAAGACAACTAAAATAGGTACAAAAATTCCTTATGATACTAAAATATTGTTTAAAAAATATTTTAGTTTGAAATATTTCTTTACCTTGTCAGTAACTTGCGGTTGAAGAGGTATTAAATTACATGTATTCTAAAACACATCTTGAATATTTATAAGTGCAATCATGTATCTGCAATGTACATTTAAATTACCATTATTTATGAACAAAAATTACTTTGCCAGATCATTCGCATTTAAAGCAAGGTGACAGACCTCAATTTTGAACCACAGTGAAGTCACAAAGATGATATCTGAGCTAACACCCCACACTTCAAACTTCCACATCATGTCAGGACTTTAAGCTTCATCAGATTCAATATATATCAACCATCTACATGCTAAGTCTTGTAGACAAGACTTGAATCCACAAAAGCAATGGCGGGCAGGAGTTCAAAAGGTGTGATCACTTGATTGTAGCAATTATTAAAATTGCATTGTAAATACAAATAATCAACTTTTTAATAATTCTTTTTTATCTGTATATACACTCGTTTAATCACTTAGTTATAATATAAATAAGTAAATTTAACAATGAGTTTGTTTTCATAAGTTTTTTTGATAATATTTTGGAAAATACAAAATCACTTGTTGCAGCACTACTTTTTTACTACAAACTCCTTGGATCAATAAAATCATAAAAAAGAAATGCTAATTAATAATTCAAAAAAATGAAAAACATATGAACTTATACTTATCTAACTTCACCATCTTTCAAAAATATACATATTACAAAAATTGATAAATAATACATTAGTTGTGCTTGAAATGTGTAAGAAGTTTGATAATTTTCAAATGTTTAGCAATAGATGTATATGTTATGGCCAAAGCCCTAAGTTCGCGAATTGGCTGGCCAATTTCCATTTTGTCCAAAGTCAGAAGTACTTGCAATTAATGTAGTATGTTCTACTTTGGCTTTGGCAATTTTGTGAAGTGGCTGAGAATCTTTAGCACAAAGCCCGATGTGATATTGGTAGATTGACCGGAATTTCATTTTGTCTGATTTTGATAGGAATGGAAGAATTGCAGTTTTAAAATGGATGGAAATTTTTCTCGCTTCCATTCTTCGGCGTGTCTGCATGATGGATTGAGGCATTTATCATTTTAAATTAATATATTTTTAATTAATCATAAATTTGAAAGATCAAAATGGATTCCACTGATGATTTCCCATCTTTTGGTACCTTTGGCGTGTTTCTGCTTTCAGTGGTTCGTGAAAAGATAGCCTCAAATAGATATACATGCTTGTTTACTCTTGAATTTTAGTATTATTGATGACTGTTTTGGTTTCGACTCCCGTTTTCTGAATGCTATAGCAGCATGTTGCTATTTTTTTTTATCTTTCCTATCATAACTGTAACAGCTGAAAAAGGTTTTCTAAGCTAAGAATTATTAAAAATTATATTAGAACTTGCTTTGCAAAATATCAGTTAGCAGAGCTACTGCAAATGACAGGCGTACATTGAGCCCTTTGCCGCCATGAATTTCGTGGGTCTTGATCTGATGCAGACAGGTGGCATTAGCAACATCGGTTATTGGATTTATCAATACTTTCAATAGAAACAGAAGAACTTGAAAAACTAAAGCGATTACCCATAAAAAAAAATCGAGAAAAGTATCTAATAAACAATTAGTCTTATCCTTATATAATAATGATTTTCAATACATATGTCTAAGTAAATTTTCGACATTTTTAAGCAAATTTTAGTACAGCGATCATTTTTATTTTTCAAAAAGGAGTCCATGAGAAATTTTGATACAGGGCCCACTCAGTGCTAGGCTACGCCAGTGGCTCAAAGGTATAATTTAAGTGAAGATCAAAAGTGGTGATTGATTTGTAGAATTGAAAGGAGTCAACACAAATGGAGATCGTCCAAGATTTGAATATCCCTTAAAGTGCTGTATAAAAAGTTGGGAGTCGCTTTTTAAGCACTGAATCAATTAACAGACAGCATTGGTAAGAGCCACAATAAGTAAATAAAAAAAAAGTTCAACCAAATGATAAAAAAATTTCATTATAAAACAATTTTGTAACATTTTCTCAATAAATCAAATTAATTTTGTATCAACAAAATTTATAAATGGCTTTATTTACAATTCTTTGATTTATATACATCATTTTCATTTTTTTAAAAATGATTATGCTAATATGTTAGAACACTTTTGACATGCCAAATTATTATTAAATCGCAAAATAGATTTCATTGATGTCCCTGGCCCACATTCATAAACATTGGGAAAGCTTGTTCCTTGACTTCTTTCAAAAAGTACATGCATTATTTGTTCCCATCGAACAGGATTGCACAGTTGGTCAGCTAACTTTTTACGTATTTGCTCAACACTAATATAGGGAAAACCATCTACATTTGCATGAACAGGAATAAGAGGAACCTCAAAAGGAGTAGCATTCAAAGCTTTTTCTAAAACTTTTTTTGCTGGTTTCATAGCTTTGGTGTGAAATGCACCACTTACAGGCAAATACTTGAATTTTTTGATTCCATATTTAGCAGCATTTGACTCTAAATATTTAAGAGCCTGAAAGAGAGAGAGAAATTACTATTTTAAACTTATTAGCTACAACTTAATACATAAATATCTTTTCCAAGATATAGAATTCATTAAAATATAGAAATCTCTAAAATAAACATCTTAAATATAAATTTTAATTTTTTAAAATAAAATTAAAATAACAATTAAGAAGTTTGTTAAATAAAACTAGCTATTATAGAGACTTTAGTAATAATGTATTACTAGCTAAGCCTACAGGGACACCCAAACTCAGATAGATGGACTGCAGCAAAAAACAATTAGATATCTTAAACATTAAAAGAAATATTAGATATCTTAAACATTAAAAGAAATTAGATATCTTAAACATTGAGACTGTCGCTAATAAAAGATTGCTTAGAAGGAAATGCCTAGGGAGGCCACGGTCCAATTGTGGCTGTTGAGAGCCAATAAAGAAAAAGTAACACTGTACCTAAGTACTTCTTTTAATTGCATGTAATGAGAAGCATTTAACTTTAAATGAGGGAAAAAAATTAAGCTTTTTTTGCAACTATGAGGCTTCAAAAATAAATAAAGATAGGGAATAGAGAGAAGATTGGGGTACGTATGTTTAAGATCCTAATGAAATTGTATAAATTTTCCCCTGCTAACAGAAACAGACCAAAAAAAAAAAAAAAAAAAAAAAAAAAAAAAAAAAATCTTATGGATAATAGTCAGATATTTTTTAAATGCATTCTTATAATGGAAAAGCCAGATCCTTGAAATATATAAAAAGAGGTGAAAATAACATGCGAAACAACGTTTGATAGATGATACAAATTTCATAAAAGTTGACTTTTAGATTTCTTAAAAAGCAACTATTTAACCCTTTGACGGATAGGGAAATGAGCAGTTTTCATTTACTTAATTTGCGCAGTATTATGAGTAAGCAGTAGTTGAAAGTGGCAGTTGTTTTCCCCCGCCATTCTTCCAAAAATATCACCCTTCTCTGGCGATGCCATAGATAGCTTGCCTCACAAAGTTCTAAAAATTTCTTAAAGTATTTGTTGTACATAAATAACAGTTTTTACGTACTTTAAAACAATTAATAAATGATAATTATTAAATAGTAAATTATAAATGATTATAAATAATAATAGTTAATTTTAAATATAAGACAAATATTAAATTCAAAGTACTAAATAAATACGTCTTGAATCTTCTTCCTAGCTTGATATACTGTGAACAAAATTGTTTTCCTTTTTCAAGTTCTACACTTTTAACATTAAAGTGTGAAAAACTAACTAACTAGTAGAGCTATGAACAGTGGATCTTAAAATTAAATAACGGATGTGAAGGACTTTTTCATTAAAGACGAGAATTTCTTAGACAACATGTTTATTGAAGACGATGCAAAAAGATGAAATTTACAGTGACATTTTTAAAATGAAAAACAATTGAATACACTCTGAGCACCTTGCTCAAAAACATTTGAGTACAGTATGGAGTCAGC